>PVJS01005843.1:0-43399 GCA_004027185.1 Glis glis
TTCTACCTCCGCGCTACACCCCTGGCCCTATTTTTTATACTTTATTTTGAAACTGGGTCTCACAAAGTTGCGGAGGGCCTCACTAAGTAGAGAGAGAGAGAGAGAGAGAGAGCGCTGAGGCTGGCCGCGAACTCGGATCCTCCGGTCTCCGCCTCCCAAAGAACTGGGATTACAAGCGTGCACCACCACGCCTGGCTCCTCCAACTCTTTAAAATTTTTGTTTTTAAATTTAGAAACAGGGTCTCACTAAGTAGCTGAGGGTCTCACTAAATTGCCAAGACTGGCCTCAAACCTGAGATCCTCCTGTTTTAGCCTCCTAAGTACTGGAATTACAGGCATGCACAACCATGCCCAATGAGATCTTCTTTCAAAATTAAAAATAGAAAGGTCTGGGAGTGCAGCTCATGGGTAGAAAGTCCCTGGATTCAACCCCCAGAATAAAAAAAAATATTTTCAAGCAAACTGTTTAACCCATCAGTAAATGTAATGCATCTTTTGTAGAAGTTAGACCCCTTCAGAAAGAAATTTCCAGAAATTTATTTCTACTTGGGAACTTAAGAACTTAGAACTTGAGTTATGAGACATTTTAGCAGTGAGTGTGTTCACGTGTGTTTTCTACCATAGAGAACATTGTGGTGAATGTTCAAATATACAATGGCAGCGTCTACAGATGACTCCTTCCAAAAGCTTCTGTGACAACAGGGATGGATGCTAAGTGCAGCCTTCAGGGAGAGAGAGGCCTGCATATCATTTAGGAAGAAAAGACCTTTGCCTTCAGAGACTTTAAAGTGCAATTGCTGTGTCATGGATTGTCACATCTTGGTAACTGAATTACTAACATACTCTGCGCTTTATCCCTAGACTCGGTCTCCAGGGTCTAAAAGGAACCTCTGCGATCGCTATGTCTTTTACCAAATCCATTCAAATCTGTGTGTTGAGGAGAAGGATGAGGAAATCACAGTTTTTGGCAAAAAGTCTAACAAGAGTGATAACGACTTGTTATGATGTCAGTACACGAACGGGCTATTAGATCTATAGCAATTTTAAGATGGGGAGGGACACTTTAGTTCTACAACTCCCAGCCGTGTGTGTGTGTGTGTGTGTGTGTGTGTGTGTGTGTGTGTGTGTTGCTATGTGAGAAGTTTTATTTGAGCTGAGCACAGTGGTGCACGGCTGTAATTCCAGTACTTGGGAGGCTGAGATAGGAGGATCACAGGTTAGAGGCCAGCCTCAACAATTTATCAAGATGCTCAGCAATTTAGGGAGACCCCGTTTCCTCTCTCTTTTTCTTTTTCTTTCTTTCTCTTCCTTCCTTCCTTCCTTCTTTCTTCTCTCTCTCTCTCTCTCTTTTCCTTCCTTCTTCTCTCTCTCTCTCTCTTTCTTTTTTTCTTTCTTCTTTCTTTCTCTTTCACTGGGGACTAAACCCAGGGGTCATTCTACTTCTGAGCTACACTCCCAGCTCTGTTTTATTTTTTATTTGGAAACAGGGTCTCACTAACTTCCTGAGGCTGACAGGAACTGGGATTACAGGCATGTGCCACTATGCCTGGCAAGACCTCATTTCAAAATAAAAATAATAAAAAGGATTGGGGGTGTAGCTCAAAGGTAGAATGCCCCTGGGTTCAATTCCCAGCCTCAAAGATAAAAAAAAAGAAAAAAAAAGTTTATTGTAGTTGATATAAATACACTTATGAGAAAGTTAAACCCCAAAGAAGTAGCAGCACCAGTCAGTGGGCTCTGGGGAGCCAAGGACAGAGGTGAAGCTTGGGGGCGGGAAGCAGGCAGGTGGGAACTTTGGCTTCCTCCTCTGGGAAGCTCAGCTTTCTAGGAATTTGGGGATTTTCCCAAGCTTCTTGGCTGCCTGAGGAAGCAGTTTGACCTTGTGTGGCGGGGCAGTTTTGAACATGAGATCCCAGCCTGCGACTCCCCACTTGCAAAGGGCTCGGAATGTTTCCGTTCTAGTTTTTGTTTCTACATTTCTCTTGCTGAAGAAATATTATCTAGTGACCTTCATAAACGAATCTCTTAGCTTTTTTTTTTTTTAGTTTGTAAGATACAAGCAAATTTGAGCTGAGTAATGTCTTTAAAACCCTTTCCTTCTTTTCTTTGCTAGCAGTCAGTGCTTCCTATCGATCCTATTTCTGCGAAGTCTTGAAGGCTTGGACTCTTACAGATTAATTTGTGGCTTGTCTTATAAATGCTTGTCAAAAATTGTGTACAGCATAGTATGGTTGGATACTTTAACCAATTTTTATGTCTTCCCCCCATCATTCATTGTTTAAAAGAAGCAACCAACATACCCCTAAACAATTCACAGAACATGAAATAGTCGGAATTTTTACAACATTAAATACTGGATGTTTTAAAATTAATTACCCAAATAAATATCTTTGCATGATGTGATTGACACCATCCCCAAGGGTGGCAGATGTGACCGGGTTGTGTGTCCCAATTCTATCCACATTTCTTAGACTGAGGTGGGAGCTTAGCAAGTGTTCAATAAATCATTGTTTAGGAAATTAAGATAGGCAAAAATATAGCATTTATTTATTTATTTATTTACTTATTTTGTGGTACTGGGGATTGAACCCAAGGGCATTTTACTTCCAAGCTACACCCCCAGCCCTATTTTTTATTCTTTATTTTGAAACGGGGTCTCACTAAATTGCAGAGGGCCTCACTGAATACCTGAGGCTGGCTGCGAACCCGGATCCTCCTGTCTCAGCCTTCCAAGTACTGGGATTACAAGCGTGGACCACCACATCTGGCTGGAAAATAGCATTTAAATGTACAGTTTTTTCTTTTTTGTGTGTGTGGCACTGGGGATGGAACCCAGGGGCACTCTACCACTGAGCTACCCCCAGCCTCTTTTATTTTTTAATTTGAGACAGGGCCTCACTAAGTTGCCCAGGCTGGCTTCACATTGGTGATCCTCCTGTCTCAGGAGGATCCAAAGTACTGGGATTATAGGTGTCTACCACAGCCCCACCTGTACAGGTTTTTATACATTTAAATGCTATTCATTAGCCAGGCATGGTGGCACACACTTGTGATCCTAGTACTTGGGAGGCTGAAACAGGAGGATCTCAGGTTCATGGCCAGCCGAAGTTACTTAGTGAGGCCCTCCGTAACTTAGACCCTGTTTCAAAAATAAAGAATAAAAAAATAGGGCCGGGGGTGTAGCTCGGAGGTAGAATGCCCTGGGTTCAATCCCCAGTACTGCAAAAACAAAAAACAAAAAAAAATGCTATTCATCTTGGACTTACTTTTTATCTCTTTGTCAACTGCCTTAGAATTTACTCAGTGGAATTAAGAAATTAAGAAAACATTCTAACATTAATATCTTACATTTAATATGAACATTATTACACTTAATATCTTATATTTAATATTATCTATCTATCAAACATTACAATTATTGACAAATCCACACCATGTCAGGACTAATGCACTTGATTTGCATAGAGTCAGAATAAAATTTATTTTATTGTATGAAGCAGCCTAGAGAGGAATTTCTACTGCCACCAGGCATCCCCAAGGCCCTGTCTGTAGGGACAAAGGCTTGTTTGGGGACAAGTCAGAAGAGAACAGGAGCACACGGAGTAGGGACCAGGCATCGCATGGCTTTTTTCGGTCTCACCAAGATGAGTCATATCTCTCTCTAGAAGTTTGTTTTTCTCAATTATATGATTTACACATCTCTCCCTAGATGTTTATTTTCTTCAATGATATGACTTCAAGAAAATGGAGTCCCAGCTTATACGGTCTTGGAGAATCTCAGCAAAACAAATTCACATTCTTCACTCTCAACTTGACCAACAACTGTGTAATTCTAAATTCCCGTGAGACGTTGGGTGTTTGACTTTCTTGGACTCAGCCCACAGTCTGGAATGAGGTGGTTTCTTTATTTGATAAGTTCCCTGGCTAAAGTTTCAACAAGACTGGTGATTATTCCTAAGGACATGCTATCTCTTTAGCTCAAGAAAAGCTTTTCATACCAAATTTTCAATGTACTCGTTGACCCAAAATCCTAGGGATGGAATTGTTTGCTGCAGAGAGTCTCTTCTGCTATTGGTGCAAAAGAATCTATATGAATCATGAGAGGAGTCCTGGAGATTTTATATTCTCAAACCCCTTCATTTTTCAGATAGGAAACGGAGGCGCAGAGGTAACTGAAATAATGCGGAGTACTTGCAGGGAGAGTGGGATCCTTGGGTTTTTAGTGAATGAAATGTGATTCCTTAGACATCCTGGCCTGGCTATAAATTGCATCTTAAGTACTTGCTACGTGGAGAGCCTGTGAGCTCCACTGAGGGTTACTGTTCACAGGTGTATCTTTTTACTCAAGGACAAGAAATTGTGTACTGACTTCGCGCAGGTGAACTTTGATCTTACCCAAGGCCATTGTCAAAAATGGCATCTTTCATAAAAGAACAGGAAAACCCAGTATGTGATTTCACATATGTATTTATTCTCCTGATGAGCCTCACATTTCCTAACGCTGTAGCTTTTACTTCCCATGGATTTGACTGTGTATACCTCTCCTTTGGGACTTTGGATTTTCTAAAATGGTATAAGTAATGGTCTAAGCCTCAACCTACCTTAGTCAATAGGTATTTGACTCTGGTCTGTATGATATTTGTAGTTTAACGTAACTCTTTTGGGTGGGTGGTGGTGGGGGAATGGAGATTGAACTCAGGGGCATTCTACCTCCAAGTTACACTTCCAACACTTTTTATTTTTAATTTTTTAAATTTTTTGTGGTGCTGGGAATTGAACCCAGGGGCATTCTACCTCGGAGATACACCCCCAGGCCTATTTTTTATTTTTTATTTGGAAATAGGGTTTTGCTAAGTTGCTGACACTCTTGCTAAATTGTTGAGGCTGGCTTCAAACCTGCGATCTTCCTGTCTTAGCCTTCTAAGTACTGGATTATAGACATGTGCCATCACTCCCAGTTTAACATAACTATTTTATTTTATTTTATTTTATTTTATTTATTTTATTTTATTTTATTTTTGGGATTGAACCCAGGGGTATTCTACCTTACAGCTATACTCCCCCAGTCCTTTTTATTATGAAACAGGGTCTTGCTAAGTTGCGGAGGCTGGCCTGGAACCTGCTATCCTCCTGTCTCAGCCTCCCACGTACTGGAATTACTGGTGTGCTCCACCATGCTAACCTTAACATAATTCTTTATTGGTTATTTTTTCGGTGTGAATTTCACAGCAGCCCTAAATAAAAGCTACTGGAAGGCAACAGGCTTAGCTTAGTGTCTTTGTCTTTCATATTATTAATTCTAAGTAGCATTCCTGAAGCTACTTGACCTAACTTCTGAAAATAGAATGTTTGTAAGGTGTGCTACTTAAAAGTAATTATGGCCAGGCATTAACTTATTGTTTTGGCAAAGGCCAGTGACCACATGTCAAAACTGCACTGAGCTCTGTCGAATTCCTGAAGTCCCCGGAATTTCTGTGCATGGATCAAACCTGTATACTCAGTTGTCAAAAGACAAAATCACAGCAATTTTAAAGATTGAGTTGGATTTTAGAATTGGGCAGTACCTCGTTCTATAAAATTGAACCAAGTGTCCCAATGAGCTAAGTGGAAGAAGTTGCCTCTATAGGCAGAAAAGGGCTGAAGAAAGCAGAATTGGAGAATAAACAAGTAAATTGTTCATTCCAAAGTTACTTTCCTTATTGGATTAAAACAGAGACAGTTCTTTGTAATGCTGGTGCTTGTAAACTAGGCCCCTTTTGATTGGTTGCTGTGAATCTCTTGGTTGTTTTTTTGCAAACTGGCCTGTTTCATACTTCAGTGTGACTACATGGCAATTAGCATGAGGGCCCCAGTCTGGCTTGGCCTGGTCTGCTGGGGTCCAGTAGAGGAGCTCAGGGAAAACAAGAACCCCACAACTTTAACACAGTTTGTCATCCCTTTCTCGGTCCCCTCTCCCCTAGGATCAATTGTTAGAATTACCAGATGTTGATAATCTCCATATAGGGGTCTCTCTTGAAAATTTCTTTCTATTCTGCTTATTTTGGACAACGTCTGTTCTCAAAAGAAATGAGCGAGAAGTGGCCAGTGTAAGAATATAATTAGATCTTTTCTCTCTTTTTGGTATTGGAGATTGAACCCAGAGGCATTCTACCTCCAAGTTATACCCCCAACCAGATTTGATTCCTTATTTTGAAACAGGGTCTCACTAAGTTGCGGAGTCTGGCTTCGAACCTGCGATCCTCCCATCTCAGCCTCCCAAGTACTGGGATTACAAGCGTGCGCCACCACGCCCGGCTTAATGAGATCTTTTCTATCAAAGGAAGAGCTTGATTTGGGTTCCATTTTGTAAAACTGCCATTGTATAACCTTATGTGCACCTGTATTTTTGTAGATAGCATTTGCTGGAAATTGTGAGTGCCAACCCTCCTCCGTCATCCCCTTCAGCTAATGGCGTAAAGATTGTGAGGCCATGTTCCCACCAATAAGAGCACAGCACAGAAGCCCCCACTGAGAATAAAAGGCCCAGCAAGTTTCCTCCATGTCGTTCTTGCACACCTGACTTAACTGGTGGCAGGATCCCTTTTTGCAAAAAGTAAAATTCACCTTGCCGAGCTGCTTTCAAATATGTGTCTTTTTTTTTTAACGATGCCATAATAATTTACTTCTGACACCAGTGTCCCATGGACAGTGTCCTTTAGCGCTCCAGTGATGGACCATGCAGGGTGGGAAGCCCTGCTTTTGGCTTGATTCCCTCCACTCTATACGATGCCACTGCTTGGCCATCAATCCTGTGCTGAGAGATGATTTCCCTGTGATTATGCCTTTAAAACAGAAAACAGGCCGGGCGTGGTGGCGCACGCTTGTAATCCCAGTACTTGGGAGTCGAGACCAGAGGATCGGGGTTCACGGCCAGCCTCAGCTACTTAGTGAGGCCCTCCGCAGGCCCGGTTTCAAAATAAAGTGTAAAAAATAGGGCCAGGGGTGTAGCTTGGAGGTAAAATGCCCCTGGGTTCAATCCCCGGTACCGCAAAAATAAATAAATAAATAAATGAAAATAAAACAGAAAACAGAAAGGCTTAAAAGCACCAGGCAATTCCCAAGGAGGGTAAATTCTTTGTTGTGCTTCTGTTGACACCTCGGTTCTCAAGGTTAATTACACATTTGGTTAATTGGTTTAATTAGTTAATTGGTTTGCCCAGCCTTCCTCCCCGGTGAGAATTCAA
This sequence comes from Glis glis, assembly GCA_004027185.1. Taxonomy (NCBI): domain Eukaryota; kingdom Metazoa; phylum Chordata; class Mammalia; order Rodentia; family Gliridae; genus Glis; species Glis glis. The sequence goes on from PVJS01005843.1 coordinate 7,224, forward strand.
ATGCAAATTCACACATGGACTGGCCCTTTCATTGCTTCCCTTCTAACCAGAGCTCAGGGCTTAATCTTAGGAGTTTGTTTTGGGAAATTCACCACTTGTTCTCAGAAGCAAAGCACACAAGTAGAGCGCATGCCAGTTCCAGAAACGTCTGCTGTTCGGCAGCCGTGGGGCAGATGGGGATGGCAGGCCCCCGACCCGGAGCCCTGTCTGCAGGTTGCTGGTGGATGGCTTCGGGAGCTCTACCCCCAGAGCGTGCAGAGCATCCGCAGTCTCCCAGCAGCGAAAACAAGAAACAGAATGCAGGGTGTCAATTCTCAACGCCAACATTTCCAGAGTGATCAATGAAAATAAATTTGTTCTAGATTGCTTGTGGAATAAGAGGAAGCAGAAAAATAGTTTTGAACCATAGATAGGTTTAGATTCTAGACTAACCTTTTTTGGAGGGTACTGGGGATTGAACTCAGGGGACATCTACCTCTGAGCTCTATTTATTTGTTTTGGTACTGGGGATTGAATCCTGGGGTGTTCTACCTCTGAGCTACACCCCGGGCCCCTTTTACTTTTTTATTTCAAAACAGGGTCTCACTAAATTGTTGAGGCTGGCTTCAAACCCAGGATCCTACTGCCTCAGCCTCCCAAGTACTGGGATTACAGGCATTATACCACCACGCCTGGCTTCTAGACTAACTCTCTAATCCTGGCTAGGTCCTTTCTATTTTCAATTTATCTAGAATTGTATTTTTTTTTTTAACAGATGGTTTACCTGTGTTGAACACCTTATTGGCACCTTTCGTTTGGCATCCTGGGGATCTGAGCTTGGAGAAGCAATGCACCGGGTCCTCTCTCCTGGACCAGCTGGACTCCTCGTGGGGTGAGGGGAGCGTGGGCCCCGCCTCGCATGTTTACTCTCAGGGTGCTGCCATGTCTGGAAAGAACATGCTAAGGGCCTTAAAGCGTGTTGTAGATCCTCGTAGCTAGAGAACTGAGCTGTCCATTGCCGCCATGATGTTTTACCCTAACCGTCTCTAATTGTGGGGTTTCTCATTTCGATCTGCAGGGCTAACAAGTCTGAAACCTCCTCCTGCAGCCTCGCCTCAGATTCTTTTCTTTCCTCCTAATTAGAGAGCTTTTTGTAATCTTTAATCAAACCTTTCTTTGAACTAACTTAATTACATCTCATTTTAGCATTATTGGCCAGTGTGGCTAATTGATCTTCCTTCTCCCATAATATTGCTTTATGCATCTCAAGGGCAATTAGAGCCCTTTTCATTTCCATCCTCTCAGTTGCCAAAGCACTCCTTTGTAAAAATTATAATTATTTAAAAATTGCAGAAGTCATGGAATGTGAGTACCAGTTGGCCTTGGCTTTTGCTTCCGAATCGGTCTTGACATCGCTCCTTACGCATCGTACTCCAAGTGAGGTTTTTCTTTAGATTTGAGGTTTGAAAACCAAACACGAGCCCGGCATCCCATCACCAGAGTGCAATCCTGTGGCCACGATTCCCATGCTCGGTCCCCGTGCGGAACTCTTGTTCATGCATCCCCATGTCAGAGGCCACTTCCTCTTTCTCTGGGGAGGTCTGGGGGGAAGGCGGTGGCAGTAGTGCCTCACCGATGACTCATGTCCCTGTGTCTGTGAGCCTGACAGAGCTCTCCTAACAGCACCCTCAGCGAGCGACCCTCCTCTGAGGGGTCTGAGCACGCCGACATTTTATGGTTAGGTGTTCACACAGCCTTGTAGCCTTAGTGAGGAAACTGGAAATGAGACAGGACTCCATTGGGCAAGAAAAAAGAGAGAAAGACGGAAAGAAAATAGAAACGAGAAAAAATAGAAGGGGAAAGGAGAGAGACTGAAGGCTGAGAAATGAGATATATAGAAATAACGGGGACAAAAGTGAAGCGCATGGATTGGCACTTAAAACGTCACTCTAAGCTGGGCGTGGTGGCGCACGCTTGTAATCCCAGTACTTGGAAGGTTGAGACAGGAGGATTGCAGGTTTGAGGAAAGATGCCTCAGCAAGTAATGAGACTCTCATTAACCTAGTGAGACACTGTTTCAAAATAAAAATCAAGCCGGGCGTGGTGGCGCACGCTTATAATCCCAGTACTTTGGGAGGCGGAGACCGGAGGATCCGAGTTCGTGGCCAGCCTCAGCGCGCATGCGCGATTTATCTCTCTCCTCTTTCTCTCTCTCTCTCTCTCTCTCTCTCTCTCTCTCTCCCTCTCTCTCTCCCTGTCTCTCTCTCTAGTGAGGCCCTCTGCAACTTCGTGAGACCCGGTTTCAAAAATAAAGCATAAAAAATAGGGCCGGGGGCGTAGCGCGGAGGTAGAACACCCCTGCGTTCAATCCCCGGTACCGCAAAAAAAATAAATAAATAAATAAATAAAAATCAAACATAGGACTAGGGGTGTAGCTCGGAAGTAGAATGCCTCTGAGTTCAATCCCCGGTACCCCCAAAAAAACAAAGTCACTCACTCTAAGCCCCTTTCCCACCTTTGCGTTGATGGAGAGGAAATGGGTCAATGTCCAACTCTGAAACCTCACCCTGTGGGCCCACATACTTGGTCTCTATGAAGGAAGTGTTAATCACCTGCTGACTGTCTGGCATCTTGGCAAAAGTTATGTCATAGGCTCTATGCAAGAGGGTGGGTGGTGCGGAAGAGGAGGGGGAGGGGAGCAGGGAGGGAGAGGGACCCAGAGAAGGGAGAGGGGTTCTGGGGGGGGCGTTCCCTCCAGGGGAGCCAGGTGAGTCAGCAGACACCAGCTGGAGTCCAGTCGAGGGATGTTGGAGGAGGATGGCCATGGGCAGCTGGAGCAGGATGGGGCAATAGAGGGGATGCCCCGGGGTCACAGGAAGGAGGCAGCTCCAAGGCTCGGTTTCCTGTAGGCTGCGCTGTATTTAACCAAACAGAGAGACAAGAGAGGGTTTCGTGAACATTAGCGAATATTCCCAGGCTGGATTTTTATCCGTGACATGATTAACATCAGGTGTAACTATTGTGGCTCCTGGTAACGCAGTCACCTTTTCTCATGAGAGGCTTTTTGTTTTCTGCCGTTATCTAACGCTCATGTACTCTGTTAGTGTCAACTGTAAACCATTTTTAAATATTTACCTTGGAAGGCAGGAAAGTCAGAGGTTAAGACCGAAACTGGGATCATACACGCGTTGGGTTTCGCCATCTGCAAAAAAATGAGGAGAAATAATAGAGTTATTAACTTCATCTGGCTGCCCGGCCACTTCTAACACCTCCTACTTTTCTCTTCCCACGTGCCCAGCACTTTGGTGCTAGAAATACTAACACTACTGCTGTGGCCGCTCTGTCCCACCTTCATTTTTGCTTATTGTGCCCCACACACTATTCTATGTGCTCACAAGTCATTGACTCCTTTAAACTGTAAGGAGTTCCTCTCAACTGTTATCTGTGTAAGATACCTTCACTCATTTTATAAATGAGTAAACTGAGACACAGAGAGGTCAAACGGCCCAAGGTCACATACACTATTAAGTAAGACCCCAGATTTGAGGTTGCAGAAATAATGACTATCAAGAAAGATGTAAGAGCTGGGTGTTGTGGTGCATGCCTATAATCCTAGTACTTGGGAGGTTGAGACAGGAGGATCTCAGGTTTGAGGCCAGCCTCAGTAACTTAGCAAGACCCTGTTTCAAATTTAAAATATAAAAAATTAAACTGGGGGTATAGCTCAGAGGTAGAATGTGCCTGGGTTCCATCCCCAGTAACACACACACACACACACACACACACACACACACACACATGTCAAAATCAAGTCGGGCATAGTGGCACACACCCGTAATTCGCGGTGCTTGGGAAGCTGAGACAGGAGGATCACAGGTTTGAGACCAGCTTTGGCAACCTAGCGAGAAGTTTCAAAACAAAAAATGGAAGATATAGTCCTTTCCTTGCCCACAGCAGGGAAGTGAGTGGCTCATATTTGGCTGCTGTGTGAAAATCAATTGGGTTTATTTTATTTATTGTGGTACTGGGGATGGAACCTAGGGGCATTCTACCTCTAAGCCACATCCCCAGCCCTATTTTATTCTTTTACTTTGAAACAGGGTCTCACTAAGTTGCAGAGGGTCTCACTAAGTTGCTGAGGCTGGCCTCGAATCTGTGATCCTCTTATCTCAGCCTCCCAAGTACTGGGATTAAAAGCGTGTGCCACCACACTGGGCTATCAATTGGGTTTAGACTGGAGGCAGGGAGATCGGAAAAGAAATCTTTAGTAACAGGGATGAGAGATGCTGGATTCCTGGACTCAGGCCCTGGCAGTGGAAATGAAGAGAAGATGGATCTAAAAGCCAGTGGAGAGCAGGGATCAGGGATTCAGGCTGGGGCACCTGGGACAGGACTGAGAGGAGCCTCCTCTGCCCCTTCCCACATCAAATGTCACCACCCTTTCCCCCTGCTGACCTACATCCTGTGTGTAGGCCTGGAGGTGTGGCCTTCAACTAGTGGAGACAGGAGACTGGTAAGCTTCTGTAGTACTGAGTAGCTCAGGGGCATGCACCCTGCATGGAGCTGGTGTCTCATCCACACCCTCCCAGTGTGGGATGCCCATCCCTGTTATGAATAGTGATTGACAAATCTTTTGATTACTAATTGATGGCTATTATTAATTATTGTATGAAATACATATAAGAAAATGGCTATGCTTATTTGCTGTATGACTTAGATAGTTAGAATATGGCCCGAGGGATAGCTCACCCAACCAATCACAAGAAGACGTCACTGCAAAATATGCAGAAAGCGTGTAACTGGACTGAGCACACCTTATCCGAGCATCGCAGAAGAACCCAGGCTCAAGAAGAGTATAAAAACTCCAGTACTCTCCAACTCACGGGGACCCTATGCCGGTCTGCGTGGCCTCCCACGGTGGGAATGGAACCCTGCACCCCCACTGCGAATGAGCCTGAGGACCCCAACTGTGACCAGACTCGCCAAGGGACCTACCCGCCGGATGGACTGCTGGAAGGAAGGGCGAGAATCCCCGATGGCCCTTAGCTAGAGTTGGATTGTAAGCAATAAATGTCTCCAGCCGGAACCTAAGTACTGAGTCTATCATATGTCGCACCTTCGGTGGGATTCCTAGGAATTCCCACTTGAAATAGTCCCCCAGCAGCTGGGGACCTGAGTGGCTCACACTTGACCCTCTTTGGAAAATGCTTTTGACTCCTAAGAGCCACCCTGCTTGGTCAGGTCTGGGCTGGCTAAAAGATGGGGGTAAGAAAGACTCAGGAGCCTTACTTCCACGTGATGTGATGGTTGGTGAAGAGCCCCGTCTTTCTGCACCCCACGACCAATCCAAGACTGGCCTTTCCTGGAGGCCACACCTGACCTCCTTCCTTCCTCGTCTTTGTCCCTGTTATGGGCTGAACTCTTTCCCTTCCTAGTCATATGTTGAAGCCCTAACCCCCAGCACCTCAAAATGTGACTGTATTTAAAGAGGTGGTTAAGTTACAAAGAGGCCGCTAGGGCGGGTCTAGTCCAGTCTGGCTGTGTCTTTCAAGAAGAGGAGGTTGGGGCAGGAGAGAGACCTCAGGGGCACAGGTTTGGAGGGAGGGCCTGTGAGGATGCAGTGGGAGGGCGGCCCCTGCCAGCCAAGTGGGGAGAGGCCTCAGAAGAAACCAGACCTGCCCTCGCCTGGACCACCACTTCCCGCCTCTAGGGCTGTGGGGAAATCAGTGGCAGTTGTTCAAGCCACAGAGTACGTGGGATTTTGTCACGGCGGCCCCAGCAGGCTAGTAGACTCCCTCAGTGCACCGCAAGCACCAGGATGCTGGTGGTAGACACAGCTTCTAGAAAACTTGACCCAGGACCCAAAGGAGTGAAGGGAAGGAGGTTTGGACAGGACTCCCAGGGTGGCGGCCTTTTGTTGATTATTTCATTAACTCATTAGTCGAGAGTGAACATCCAGGCCCAGGGCTCCCCGGGACAGTGTGTTCTGCAGCTAGCCCAGGCTTTGAGGGGGGTCCCCAAGTTTCATTTGAAAATAAAGCCTTTCTTTTTCTCAGTTCAGCCTTCTACATCTTAAAGAAGTCTAAGTTAAAAGAGGTTTCAAGGTACACATACAGTAATTTGTTTCTGGTCAAAGTCAGAAAGAAATTCAGACATGATAAAAACTAATTTCAGTCTATTAGAACATAAGCATTTCGTTGTTGTTGATGCCAAATTCTTTCTGTCTGATGGCACCCCGTGTCAGGGTACACAGCAGAGCAATGAAGGGACAATGTGGGTTAGAAAACACACTGGATGGAGCCAGGCGTGGTGGTGCACTCCTGTAAGCCCAGTACTTGGAGGCAGAGACGGGGGGATTGGAGATTGGAGGCCAGCCTCAGCAACTTATCAACACCCTCAGCAATTTAGGGAGACCCTGCTTCAAAATAATAAAAATAAAAATAACAAAGGGCTGGGTGTGTAGCTTAGAAGTAGAATTCCCTGAGTTTAATCCCCAGTACCCCAAAACAAAAACAAAATAAAACAAAACCCCACACAGGACTGGGAATTGAGAGACCTAGGGTCAAGTTCTGTGATTTTAGATCCTTTACTACACTTGGCTTCAGATTCTTTTTTTTTTTTTGTGGCACTGGGGATGGAACTCAGGGGCATTCTACCTCCGAGCTACAGCCCCGGCCCATTTATTTATTTATTTATTTATTTATTTATTATTTTTTGTGGTACTGGGGATGGAACTCAGGGGCATTCTACCTCTGAGCTACACTCCCAGCCTATTTTATTTGGAAACAGGGTCTCGCTAGGTTGATGAGAGTCTCACCACTTGCTGAGGGTCTCCTTAAACCTGTGATCCTCCTGTCTCAGCCTCCCAAGGACTGGGATTACAAACATGTGCCACCACGCCCAGCTAGATTATTATTTTTTTGTAAACTTTCCCAAAGAAAAAGAAAACAAAACAGAAAAATGGAGGCAAACATTCTCTAAGTCCCATCTCTCTCTAAGGTTCTAATAGTCCTGCTGAATCCCAGTCTTTTGGACACAGGCCTTGCTCCAGCTTCTTGAGTCGTTCCAATCAGAAGTTTTACTTCTTTCCCCTTCGCGCGGGGACCACAACCCGTCCCGTGCACTACACCGGGGTTTTCATTTGCGAACTTCAACTCCTGTTACCTGTCTGTCCTCAATTCCCCCAGCAGGCTCTGCGTGTCGAATAAAACTCTCCATGCAGACTTGGAGTCTGGCGGGGCAGCAGTTATTGGAAACCCATTATGTCCTGTTTACTTGTTCTGCAATCAGAGCCTGCGCATTTCTGATCCACTAATGGGAAAGTTTTGGCCAAAGACGCGTCGATTGTTCTGACTCTGTCCTGTCTCGTGATATCAAACGCTCATCTGTGGAACACGGCTGAAACCTTTTGTGCCCTGGTAGCTGCCATGCTAACCCTGAGAAAGAAAGCATGTGTGTGTGTGTGTGTGTGTGTGCGCGTGTGTGTGCGTGTGTGTGCATTTGTGTGTGTGTGCGCTTGTGTGTTCGTGTGTGTGTGCATGTGTGTGCATGTGTGCGCGTGTGTGCATGTGTGTGTGCACACGCACACTGGGAGGGGCGAGCGTTGATTTTATTAGCTTGGTACACTTTAATTTTGTGTTTTTGAAGAACTGTCAAGGTATCCCCCAAGTATTCCTTCTAGCATGTAGTTTATTTTCTTAAGCCCCTGCTGACAGCGAACTGACCAAGAGACGGTGAAGTGCCTGAAATATTGCAGGCAGGAGAACTCTTGCTGCCTCTGCCTGGTGAAGTGGGTTTCTTACCTGTCTCTAAGGGCTGCCCGGTGACTCCTATCCAAAGTAGCTTGAGACGTGACTCAGGAAAAGGCACCGCAATGTGGGTTATGTGGAAGAGACTCACTGATTTTTTTTCAGTGCACAGTGATGTTGGAGATAGTGGTGTTTGGCCAGAGATCAGTAACTCCTAAGACATAAACTCCTTGCAGAGAGCATCCATGCCTCATCTGCTTTGTATTGTTGTGGTATTGAGCTGTGCCTGGCACACAGTAGGCCGGGAATAAATGGTGGGATGAGCGAGGAAATGAGGCTCTGAGGATCAAGTTCTGGCTCAGGCACCGGCCAGTGCAGCCATGTTAATCCTGCATCTTGCAACTGGTGTTTTGTTGTTTTTCTCCCCAATGAAGTAGTACATGAGCCCAGAGGACACAACTGTGTGTCTTATTTGTAACCAGTATCTAGACAGTCCCAGGCACACAGTTAGACAATAAGCATTTTTTTTTTTTTTTGCGGTACTAGGGATTGAACCCAGGGGCATTCTACCTCCAAGCTACACCTCCAGTCCTTTTTTTTAATTTTTATTTTGAGACAGGGCCTCACTAAGTAGCTGAGGCTGACCGAGAACCTGCAATCCTCCTGTCTCAGCCTCCCCAGTACTGGGATTACAAGCGTGTACCACCATACCCGGCTAAGAAATTTGTGTTGAGTGAATGAATGTATACATGAATGAATGCAGAGGATGTAAAAGTATTATCTGATTATATAAATATTAATGGAGAAAGTAAGAAGTGCCCTATATGGTTAGACCCCCCCAAAAAAAAAATCCAGATTCTGGGCCTGGGATACAGCTCAGTGGCAAAGCACTTGTCTAGTATGTGCGAAGTCCTGGATTTGATTCCTAGAACTGGAAAAAATATCCCCAAACAAAAACAAACTCTATTTTCAAGGGATTTATAAATTTCTTGGGGAGAAGAAGCCAAATATGGACATTCTATTTGTCCATCACTCTGCCTTTTAAAGGACCTTGAACCCTTGACTCCACGGTCAGTATGAAGATCATTTGCCATTTGCCTTCTGGAACCATCCCCATTCCTCTAGCATTGAAAATAGATTCCCAGATATGATTCCATTATACATGGGGTTCTAGAACAGGTCAAAGGAATCCATGGCAACAGAAACCAGCCCAGTAGTTACCTTCTTGGATTCCTCTTCGCTTCAGCACTCAAGCAGAGGAAAGAAAAATTCTTACACAGGTTTGAGTTATCAACATGGGAAGAATAAATGTTATTTCTTCAAAAAAGTGGTGGAATTGCACCTGGCTGAGGTTCTGGATCTTAATCTGCCAGGAACCTGAGGCCCGGAGAATGATGGTGCTTCTCCTTCGGCCACACAGCCGACAGCGGATAGCAGAGCTGGGTCTAAAACTCAGCCCAGCCCCCTCTCACTTCCCCCCAGTCCCTACATCCAGGTCCAGCTTCCTTTTTATCTTAGCCTATAGGGTAGGAAGAGTCTTTCCTTGGGCCCACCTACGTTCCCATCCTTGATCTATCACGTGCTACCTGTATGAACTGCTTGCTGTCTCCGTGCCTCAGTTTCCACATCTATGGAGTGCTACAGTATTTCCTGGGTTGAGGCTAGATGAAATGATATCTAATAGCTGTCAGCCCCGCCCCCTCCCTGCCCTATTCATTACTAATTCTCCTGTCAAGCTCTCCTCCTTCCTGTCCTTTTTATTACTAATTCTCAGCACTTCCTCCCCATCCTCAGGCCCTTGGCATGTTTATTCACAAGGTTATAGTATAATGAATCAGCTCTTTAAATAAATATTTCTCTTTGTGAGAATTAATAACCCTGTTTAAGTAGAGTTTTAAAAAAATCCCCTAAACCTCTTTTTTCCCATCCCCAGAAACCACTTGTTCCAATAAGAAAATAAATCTTATTAACATGACAAACTGCAGTGTATTTCAAAGAAGCCAGATACTGATCTTTCTTCAAAGAAAGTGAAAAGGTAAATATGCTTCAACTTCTAGTCGTCTTTCTGTCTTCAGCAAGTCCTTTTGCTTTCCCTGTTTAGGAATATAAAATAACAAATAAAAATGTCTGTTTTTCTTGCAAAGTTGTGACTCCTCTGAAGAAATGATTATCACTTTATCTATATACCTTTTAGGGATTTTTTGGGGGACGGATGGGTACTGTGTTTGAGCCCAGGGGTGTTCTACCTCTGAGCTACACCCCCAGACCTTTTTTTATTTTGAAATAGGGTTTCACTAAGTTGCTGAGAGTCTCGTTAAGTTGCCAAGGCTGGCCTTGAACCTGCCATTCTCCTGTCTCAGCGTCTCAAGTATTGGGATTGCAGGTGTGCGACACCATGCCTGGAAATTTTCATTTCATTTCATTTTGTTTTATTGGTGCATTGAAATTGTATATCATAGTGTATATCAATGTGTTAAAAACATACATGTGCACAACTCTTTGTGTATTTCCCTCCACATCCCACCCCCCTCGCTCCTACAGGGGTCAGGAGTCAGTGAGGTTCGTAGTAATGCCTTTATATGTTTCCACAATATTATTTGAACTGTTTTCTTCCCCAGCCCTCCCTCTTCCCTAATTCTCACCCCTCACTCCCTTCAACTACTCTATAGACCTATCTTTGTATTATTTAATGTTCCTTATAGGAAAATTTTTAGGTCCTAGAATCCGACTGTCATCTGGTCCCTAAGATGACCTTGAGGACATTCCAATACCAAGAGTCTGGTTTTTATTTTTAAAATTTTATTATTATTTTTGGTATTACTTTATTATTATTTTGGTATTTTGGAGATTGAGCTCAGGGACATTCTACCTCTGAGATACACCCCCAGCCCTTTTTATGTTTTTGTTTTGAAACAGGGTTTCGCTAAGTTGCTGAGGCTGGCCTTGAACCTGTGATCCTCCTGGATCCACCTCCCACGTACTGGGATTACAGGCCTGCACCACCTCCTCCAGAGAAAGAGCTGGTTTTTTAAAGGGGTCAAATGCAGCAAGCCCTGCTGCTTGGAGCAGGGAGGCCCTTATTTTGGTACTTTGTCCCCGGGAGTCCTTCTCTTTATCCCTGCAGTGTTACTCTCCTGCTTCCCTTCCTACTGATTGCAGCCAGGGTACGGGTCCCTGAGAGGGCTGACAGGTGACTGGAAACACACAGGACAAGAGAAGAGTCAGAAACCCACATAGAGCCGGGCGTGGTGGCTCATGCTTGTAATCCCAGTACTTGGGAGGCTGAGACTGGAGGCTCCGGGTTCGCCGCCAGCCTCAGCTACTTAGTGAGGCCCTCCGCAAGTTAGTGAGACCCTGTTTCAAAATAAAAGATAAAATATAGGGCTGGGGGTGTTGCTTGGAGGTAGAATGCCCCTGGGTTCAATCCCCAGTATGGCAAAATAAATAAATAAAATAAATAAATAAATAAATAAAAATGAATGAATGAATAAATAAATAAATAGATAAAATAAAAACCCACACAGAAGGTCTTGTAGACTGGAATGCGTGATCCAGAGTAGAGCGACAGTCCCTCCACCGCCCTTGCGCCCACCACGCACGGCCCAGGCCTCCCCAGGAAGGCCAAGGAGGGCTGTGCTGGGTGGAGAAAGCCACGCAAGACTGGCCTCTCCAACAAGATTGGACTCAGGATGCTGGCAGTGGCCACGGATCTGACCCACAGCGACCTGACTTCATGCAGAAAGCTGCGTGGCCGCGTGTTCGGTATTCCCGAGACAGGCATTCCAATGGCTGCTGCTTATTTCATGATAGAGCAATAGGACCCAAAGAAGCGCACACCATACCCAGAAACACGAAACAAACCTGCTCACCCAAACCCCACTAAAGTCACGCTAAGTTGGGAAACAGGCTCCTCGCCTAGGCGGGACTGAACTTGACAGGCACGGGACCGTTTCCTTGGCGATATCAAGCACTGAGACTCCTGCACCCATCCCTCAAACTGTGTGCCTGCAGGGAGGGCCTCTGGATTTGTGCTCGTTGTGCACAAAGCTTAGAAAAGTCACATCCTGGGGATTCTAGCTGAGACTTTTGCACAGATGATTCTTTTTAGTCACATGGGAAGAGAATTTGACCGAAGGGCTCTGTTGTTCCAGGAAGACCCAATCACTGTTGGGCTGTGCACAGCGTACACTTGTGTCTGAAGTTGAAGTTAGTACTGAGATGAGCTTGAGGAGCTATAGACACAATATCATTTTCTATATTTGCAGTATTTCACAGAGCAAGGAAATGGTATTTGGCAAGGAATTCAGGTGACAGGGCCACGTCCCTCAAAGCTGGGGCTCTTGTTTCCAGTTTTGAGTCTTCGCGCATGTCTCAGATTTTATGTTTTTAGCAATTGTGCCTTTTAATTTGACCACACTTCCCCAAAGCAAATCTTGGTTAAGTTTCCTAGAAGTTCATTGGACTGTGTTCACTCATGGTCAAGGAGGCGGGGGCAGTTTTGGAAGAGAAATAGCAACTGTCCCTCCTAGCTGGTCCCTGCCAAGCTCCATCCTCCTTCTGATCTGTCCTCTGACCTTTCCTCTCAGGTCAGGGAGGCCGGACAAGCCTAGTGACAGGGAAGACACCAGTCACTACAACTTTCTCACTACCAAGTGGCTATGGGGCAAGGGCAGTTAATCCTAGATCCCTTCTAATAAAGACATACGTCAAGCCAGGTGTGAGGGCGCATGCCTATGATCCCAGTACTTGGGAGGCTGAGACAGGAGGGTCACAGGTTCAAGGCCAGCCTCAGTAACCTAGCAAGACCCTCAGCAACTTAGTGAGAATCTGTTTAAAAATAAAAAAAATTTAGGAAGAGCTGGGGATATAGCTTAGAGGTACACTGTCCCTGGGTTCAACCCCTAATACTAAAAAACCAAACCAAACCAAACCCAAAACAGAACAAAATAAACAATATAGCTGGGTGGTAGAATGCCCTTGGGTTTAATCTCTAGTACCAAAAACAAAAACAAAAACAAAAAGATATAGGTCAAGAATATTCACTAATTTGCTTCTCAATTGTGTTCTCTAGATTAAAAAAATAAAATAATGGACTAGGGGGTATAGCTCACCCCAAGCCCTTTTTATTTTGAAACGGCGTCTCACTAAATTGCTGATTGAACCACTCTGGGTTCAATCCCCAGTACCACAAAAAAAAGAAAAAAAAAAATCTCAGAAATTTCTTTCCATTAAGTTCATCAGAAAACTTTGGGGTTGATGACTAGCAAAAAATAGATACTCTTGGTTTTATTTACATCAGTTTTGCAAAACTTAAAATTTAGAGAGTTTGGCAAATGGGGAGATGAACCAAAAAATAATGACAGCTTCTGGCTTGGTTGTATATTGTGTTTAGCTCCACTTGCTACTGTAACTAGTTAAATAATAAAGGGATGGGACCTAAATTTAAGATGGGGCGTGTGTAGAGTTAGGGGAACCCTAGCCGTGATTGAGGAGCAGCAGGCTAAATCCTGATATAAGAACAGGCTACAAAGTCTATGTGCCCTTCAAGCACGTCCTCTTCCAGCATTCCAGGAAGCCGACTCCTGAAACTTCTGGATCTTTAGGTTGCATCTCAGGAGGACTATGAGTCTTTCTTCCTAAACGTTTGCTTTACAACCAAATGGACTGAAACCAATAAACAGGGGCTGGTGTGGGAGCAGGGGGGACGGGGCGGGGGGACACTTAGGGAAATTCATTCTCTGGCGTGACCGAATTATCTTAAATAATAAATAAGGAGCCATTGTCTGTAGAGCTCTTATTGAACCACAGCAATATGCTGAGCTGTATATGTTAATAATGAAACGGACAGAAATAAAGATGACACTTGGCCCTGCTTCATCCAGTGACTGGGAAATAAAGTCAGGCACATGCTTTTTAAGGGGTGGCTGTTTTCCACCAGGTAGAAGGCCAAATTTAAAAATAGGAAACCAAACTTTGAAGTATGTATTAGGGGTTCTTCAATAAATCTCACATTTTACTAACTGTACAGTCAGCCAAATCTCAGTGTTGCCAAGCGTGCTCCGTTTTCAATTCATTTTCCCATGTAAAATGCTGGTAGATTCCAAATTGTAGTTTTCACCGCTGGATTTTACTAGCAAAGATAAAAGAAGCCCCCTGGTGGCCAGTTCCAAAAATGCAAACTGTGTTACTTGTGCAAAGTTTCAGGGTTTAGTCTTTACTAGACTCACATTTTAAGCCTCCACACAAATTTCTACCGACGTTTTATCATTAGGCAAGGGATAACACACATTTAATAAGCAATGTTTAACATGTAATCGGAAAGAATTGAGTGCCTAACAAGAAACAGATGAATCGTAAGCTGTAGTGTTAACGGGAGTCAAATGACAATCATATTGCTTAGGTTTTATTTATTTATTTATTTATTTATTTATTTATTTATTTATTTATTTTTGAGGTACCGGGGATTGAACCCAGGGGCGTTCTATCTCCGAGCTACACCCCTAGCCCTATTTTTTATACTTTATTTTGAAACCGGGTCTCGAGAAGTTGCGGAGGGCCTCACTAAGTAGCTGAGACTGGCTGCGAACCCGGATCCTCCAGTCTCCGCCTCCCAAGTACTGGGATTACAAGCGTGTGCCACCACGCCCAGCCTATATTGCTTAGGTTTTATAACTGTTGCCTTCTGGTGGGGCAGGAATCTAGCTGTCACATCATCGAGTGATGATCAGTATGCAACCTAGCTCATTCAGGTCGTGCGACACAAGTGAGAATTTGGAGGCAGTGAAGACATGGAATGGGGTCTGGGATCAGAACTGGTTTGGTTTGCACAAATCAATCATTTCTCCCCATTGTGCCCTGCATTTATTCTGAATTTAAGAAAAGGATGTTGGGCCAATCTCTCCTTTTTTACTGGGCTTCTGAGAAGCCTACTCTTGGTTTCCAATTGGAGCTGCTTTCTGTAGGGCCTGACTTTGCTAAGCAGTTCTTATTTTTCCTACAGATCTTTTCTTTTTAAATGAAACTATTATAGATTCATAGCAAGTTGCAGGAAAAAAAGGAAGAAAGAAGAAAAAATGGACAGCGAGCTCCCATGTAGCCTTTACCCAGCCTTCTTCTACAGTTACGTCTTACGTAACCACAGTACAAAATCAAAGCCAGGAAATTGATGTTGGTGTAATCCATAGAGCTTTATGCAGCTTTATGCAGCTTTCCAAACATCCATTTGTGTGTGTGTGTGTGTGTGTGTGTGTGTGTATACAGTTCTGTGCAATTTTATCACATAGATGCATTTGTAGCCACGACCGCAGTCAAGATTGTGTCTTTACCACTAGACTTTTTTATACCCACACCCAATTTCTCCTCCATCAACCCCAACCCCGTGGCACCTCTATATGAGTTTGCCATCTTGAAAATATTACATAAATGGAACCGTAACTTTTCAAGAAGGATTTTTTTTTTCACTCAGCCTAATTCCCTTGATATCTATCCAGGTTGTGAATCTCAATAGTTCATTCTGTCTCGTTGCTGAGTTATAGTTCATGGTACGGATTTTCCACAGTTTGTTTAACCTCCCACCCACTGAAAGACATTTGGGTTATTTCCAGTGGTTGGCTGTTATGAATAAGAACAGCCATGAACATTCTTGTATAGGTTTTGCTAAATTACGAAGTGCTGATGAAAGAAATAAAAAAAGACACAGTAACTGTTTTTTAAAGGAGAACCAATTCAGTTTCTGCAGATGCAAGCCACATTACTTAATCTAATATTTAGCTTTTTCGATCTTTCTTTATGGGAGTCTCCTCTTGACAGATGATTTCTTGGATTTTGATCCTGAATCTTTACCCTTTTATTACATGTCAATATACATAATTATTTAGTGATGTAGCTTAAATCTTTATATATGGACCAGCAGTGTTTAGCTTTTATCCTTGCTATTGTCCCATCCCTAATGTGCAGTTTTAGGATCAATGGTTTTCTAAGAACTACATGTGTTCTTGACCAACATGCTCCAATTGGCTAGGTGAATGAGCCTGTGGCCCTTGTGAGATGTGCTATAAATGTAACATACAAAGTTTGAGGTCTTAGTATAAAAGAAGAATGTAATGAAAGAAAAAAATGGAAACTATGTCAGTATATTTTATATCGATTGCATGTTGAAATGGTTATACTTTGAATATATTAGGTTACATAAAATATCTAATTAAATTATTTTTATCCTCTTCTTTTTACTTTTTTTGATGTGACTAATAGAAAATATAAAATTAGATATGTAGCTAATATTACTTTTCCATGAGATGGTAATGTCTAGTAAGGAAATAAAAGTCCAGGATGGCTGCAAGTCTTTTCTGTGCGGTGGTCTGTTTATACTTCTTTCTATTCCAATGATTATTAATTTGTGATGTGACAATGTCATTGCACTAGTTCATGTTATGCTGTGGTAACAGAATACCTGAGACTGGGTCGTTTGTAATTTGTCAGGCACACAGTTTTATTCTCTCACAGTTTTGAAAGCTGGAAAGTCCAAGATCAAGGTTCTGGCAAGTCAGGGCGTGGTTTCTCTGCTTCCAAGAGGGTGCCTTGAATGCCCTGTCCTTCAGAAGCGAGGAATGCCATGTTCTTCCATGGCACAAGAGAGCAAGCCCACTCCCACAGCCCCTCACCCCTTTTTGGTATTAGGGATTGAATGTAGGGGCATTCTACCTAGGAGATACACCCTTACCCAGTCTCAGATGACCTTGGGGACATTCAAATACTGAGTCTGTTTTTCATTTTTTAAATTTCTCCCCCCCATATATATATATTTGGTACTGGGGATTGAATTCAGGGGCATTGTGCCTCTAAGCTACACTTGCAGCACTATTTTATTTTGAAACAGGGTCTCACTAAGTTGTTGAGGGCCTCGCTAAGTTGCTGAAGCTGGCCTCGCACCAGTGATCCTTCTGTCTCTGCCTCCCAAGCACTGGGATTACAGGCGTGCACCATTGCGCCTGGCTCCACAAGCCCTTTTTAGAGTTGCATCGGTACATTATAAAAATGGCTCTGCTCTCATGACCTGAACACCTCCCATTAGGCCCTCCATCTCAACACCGGCATGGGGGATTTTCAGTATGAGTTTTGGGACCAACAAAGACATGTGAAACGCACAGCGGTCATGATTTTATGCTAACATTGCAAAGCCAGGAACATCGCTGTATTCCTCTTGGATAGTCAGAGGCTGTCCAGATTCCTTTGGATGAGGGGTTCCATTTCGGATGCCCGGGATGCTTCCTGTTTGTGTCTCTTGGATGCTGTTACCATTCAGCAGCCTCAAGGACAACTTGCTTTAGTTTTTTGCTCTATACATTCTACCTGGAACAGATGCACCCAAACTGCCCATCACCTTCCATGTTTCTCCCATATCCTTTGTCTGCCTGAAAGCAGTACCAGAAGCTATGCATTTAAACCCGTTTCAGAATTTGTATTATGTCCTAAACACACAGCTCACGATGGCTCATACTTACTCAGTATTATGCTGACTGTTGCACCATGAAGGCTGTCACAACCCCACGGGGTCAATGTTAACACAGCTCCATTTCATCAATGAGGAAACCGAGGCTTAGACAATTTATCTAAATTGTCCGAGATGTATCAGAAAGTACGAAAGCCAGTTATGGCCCTTGCCATTTGACTCTTGAATTCTCACTCTTTTTTTCCCATGTTTTTATTTCTTTTTATTTTTTGTACTTCTGTCGGTGCATAGTAATTATACATCATAGTGAGGTTCACCAAGTGATACAAACACATGCCCACAGCACTTGGTGCGTTTCCCTCTGAATCCCACCCCCCACCCCGTACACATTAGTGAAATTGGTAGGGATGCTTCATATACAGACATAGCATTATTCGAACTATTTCCTTCATCATTCCTCCTTTTTCTCCTCCTCATATCCAACCCCCAGTTCCCTTCCACTATTCTATTGGTTTCTCTCCTCATTTATCTGAAGTCCCTTTTCGTTCCTATTTTCTCTCTAGCTTCCATATATGAGAGAAAACATATAACCCTTGACTTTCTGAGACTCTCTGATCTTAGCATAATATTCTCTAGTTCCATCCATTTTCCTACAAATGACACAATTTTGTTCTTCTTTATGACTGAGTAAAATTACATTGTGTGTATATACCACATTTTCTTTATCCATTCATCTGTTGATGAACACTTAGATTGATTCAATAATTTGGCTATTGTGAATTGTGCTGCTATAAACATGGGTATGCATGTATTACTAAAGTATTTTGACTTTAATTCTTTTGGAAAGATACTGAGGAGTGGTATATCTGGATCATATGGTGGTTCCATTCCTAGTCTTCTGAGGAACCTCCATACTGATCTCCATATTGGTTGTACTAATTTACAATCCCACCAAACAGTGTATAAGAGTTCCTATTTCCCCACATTCTTGCCAGAATTTATTGTTTGTATTTTTGATGATTGACATTCTAAGTGGATTGAGATGGAACCTCAGTATAGTTTTGATTTGCATTTTCATGATTGTTAATGATGTTGAACATTTTTCATATATTTGTTGGCCATTTGTATTTCTTTTGAGAAGTGTCTATTCAGTTCAATTGCCCTTTTTGGAATTGGGTTATTTATTTTGGTGCTAAGGTTTTTAAGTTCTTTGTATATTCTAAATATTAGTCCTCTATCAGAGGGGTAGCTAGCAAAGATATTCTCCCATTCTGTAGCATCTCTTCAGACTCTTGATAGTTTTCTTTGCTGACAGAAGCTTTTCAATTTGATGACATCTCATATATTGATTCTCAACTTTATTTCCTGAGCTTCAGGGGTCTTGTTGAAGAAGTCTCTACCAGTGCCTATATGTTGGAGTATTAGTCATATGCACTCTCCTAGTAATTGCAAAATTTCTGGTCTAATTTCCAGGTCTCTGGTCCATTCTGAGTTGACTGTTGTGCAGGATGAAAGACTGGGGCCTAATTTCATTCTTCTACATGTGGACATCCAGTTTCCCCAGCACCATTTGTTGAAAAGTCTGTCTTTTCACCTGCCTATGTTTTTGGCTCCTTTGTAAAAAATGAACTGGCTGTAAGTGTGATGATTTTGTATCTTCTAGTCTATTCCAATGGTTTATGTGTCTGTTTTGAGCCAATACTGTGCTGTTTTTATTATTATAGCTCTGTAGTCTAATTTGAAATCAGGCATTATGATACCTCCAGCATGGTTCTTATTGCTGAAACTTGCTTTGGTTATTCTGGGTCTTTTGTTCTTTCATATGAGTTTTAGGACTGTTTTTTTTTCTAGCTCTGTGAAGAATGACACTGGTATATTGGTAGGGATTGCATTGAATCCGTAGATTGCTTTTGGTAGTATGGCCATTTTTTTTTTTTTTTTGCAGTACCGGGGATTGAACCCAGCGGCGTTTTACCTCTGAGCTACACCCCCAGACCTATTTTTTATACTTTATTTTGAAACTGGATCTCACGAAGTTGCGGAGGGCCTTACTAAGTAGCTGAGGCTGGCCGTGAACCCGGATCCTCCGGTCTCCGCCTCCCAAATACTGGGATTACAAGCGTGCGCCACCACACCCGGCCGTAGTATGGAATAAATATGAAAATATTTATTCTGCCTATCCAAGAGCATGGTAGGTCTTTCCATCTTCTACAGTCTTCTTCAACTTCTTTCTTTAGTGTTCTATAATTTTCACTGTAAAGGTCTTTTACTTTCTTGGTTGGATTTATTCCTAAGTATTTTATATATATATATTTTAGGCCATTGTGAAAGGAATTTTTCCAGATTTCCTCTTCAGTTGGTGTACAGATTCATGGTTGGTGTACAGAAAAGCTATTGATTTTTGTAAGTTCATTTTGTATCCGGCTTCTTTGTTGAACTTATTTATCAGCTCTCAAAGGCTTCTGGTTGAGTTTTTTGATCTCCTAAGTATAGGATCATGCAAACAGAGATAATTTCAGTTCTTTCCCACTCTTGACCACAGCTATGTGTTGCTCTTTTAGTATGTGAATTGCTTATTGATTCCTCTGTTCACACCAGAAATTATACTCAAACATTTAGTACCTAGATTCTAAAACATCTCTGCAAAACCCACAAAATACAGACTGTAATAATAGAATCTGTGCTTCAGGACTATAGGGTTTTCTTTCATTAAATTCGAGATGTATTCTTCTCAGGGGAGGATGTCTGTGCCCACAACCTTTTAGAACAATAGCAAAAAGTTTCGCTGCATGATTACTATGTTCTACAGTTTCTTCAATCTTATCCAATTAATGCTCATTTAAAGCAATTTGTATGTGTGGATGGTTGGTGATGCCAATCTGCCATTGGTACAAACATCTTGGAGATCCTAGCTATATCTGGAGATAATCAAATGTTAAAGTTGAGGGAGACTCACTTCCCGCTCTAGGGGTCAGCAAGCATTCTCTGTGAAGCTCAGGCCAGCTGGTCTTTCTCCACTGCCCATCTCAGCAATTGGAGAGTGAAAGCAGCCATGTGCAATATGTGAATGAACAGGCATGGCTGGTTCCAATAAAACTTTATTTACAAAAACAGAGGGCCATGGTTTGCTGATCTCTCTTCTGGCACAATCCTTTCCTTCTATAGTTAAAGAAAAAGGACTTGATTGAGCAGCTTAAACCAAGAGCTTGTTGAGGAACAAGGTTTAGAAACCAGATCTCTTTAACTCTTAATTTTCTCCTGCTCTAATTTAATCCAAATTAAATGTATGGTAATATACATTTAATTCCTTACCCTACATTTTTAAAAAATTGTAAAAATGTAAAACATTCACAATGATGATATAAAAATCAGTTGCACATAATCATCACCATACCTAAGGGGGGAAAACTACAAATAAGATTAAAGATTCTTGTGCACTTTTTTGCAATCACTGCCCTCCGCTACCTTGTAACTGTTATCCTGACTTTTTTTTGTTTGTTTGTTTTTTGCGGTACCAGGGATTGAGCCCAGGGGTGTTCTACCTCCGCGCTACGCCCCCGGCCCTATTTTTTATACTTCATTTTGAAACCGGGTCTCACGAAGTTGCGGAGGGCCTCACTAAGTAGAGAGAGAGAGAGAGAGAGAGAGAGAGAGAGCTGAGGCTGGCTGCGAACCTGGATCCTCCGGTCTCCGCCTCCCAAGTACTGGGATTACAAGCGTGCGCCACCATGCCCGGCTCTGTTATCCTGACTTTGATGTTCATCATACACTTGTTAGTTTTCATCCTTTGCAACATATATATGTCCCCTGAAACAATGGCAATATTGCTTTATACACATTAAAATATGCAAATGGTATCATAGTATATATACCCTTTATTACTCTCACAATAAAAAAATAAACATTTTTTCCTAATCAAAAAAATTAGAGACCCAAGTTATGACTAGCAGAAAGATGGATAACTAAGCCGGGTGTGGTGGTGCATGCTTGTAATCCCAGTACTTGGGAGGCTGAGACCGGAGGATCCGGGTTCACAGCCAGCCTCAGCTGCTTAGTGAGGTCCTCTGCAACTTAGTGAGACCCTATTTCAAAATAAAGAATAAAAAATAGGGCTGGGGGTGTAGCTTGGAGGTAAAATGCCCTTGGGTTCAATCCCCAGTACCACACACACATACAAAAAAGAAAGATGGATAACTAACAGTAGGAAAGTAACCATTTTTACCCCTAAATTCCTAATTAAAAGGGATTATTTGTGTAAAAGAGAATTGGCAACAAGATATGCATAGAATATATTTTGAAACCAAAGTTACTAATAAAGATGTGGGTCTAGACATCCAGCTCTGTGCTCCTGGGCAAGTTATATACCCACTTTATGCCTCAATTTGTAACATTGGAAGGAATAGTAGCACCCACCTATTTGGGCTGTAGATGGGGGTCCAGGAGTTAAGGTATGTAATACGCTTGCAATAGTGCCTGGAATACAATGTTAGCTCTTATTGCTTTTAATATTCATAATTTAAAATTTAAACTTTCAAGCTTCCATATTAGGAATGAAACTATACTAACTGAGCAGGGTGTGGTGGCGAACACTTGTAATCCCAGTACTTGGGAGGCTGAGACCGGAGGATCCGGGTTTGCGGCCGGCCTCAGCTACTTAGTGATGCCCTCTGCATCTTAGTGAGACCCTGTTTCAAAATAAAGAATAAAAAATAGGGATGGGATGGGGGTGTAGCTCGGAGGTAGAAAGCCCCTGGGTTCCATCCCCAGTACTGCAAAAAAAATGTGTATATATATATATATATATGTATATGTATACATATATATATATACATATATATGTATATATATATATGTGTGTGTATATATATATATATGTATATATATGTACTAACTGAAACTGCATGTTACCCAATTCAATGGATTTTCTAATTCCCCAGACTGAAAGCTAGCAAAAAATTTGAAAATGACCTTGATAAATCAGAAAAGTATTATGGAAGGAAGTATTTGCTGAGTAACACAAATTCAGGAATCAAGTATGGAAAGAGATACTGTGATATGTGATACTATGGATCACATATTTGTGTACCTCCTGCCCCACAATCCATATGTCAAAACTCCAGTCCCCAGTGTGGTAGTGTCTTTGGGAGGTACTGTCATTAGAGCTAGATGAAGTCATCAAGATAGAGCCCTCATAATGGGATTAGTGGCCCTTTAAGAGGAGACAGAGGAGAACTTGTTCTTCTCTCTGCCCTTGGCCATGCAAAGATACAACAGAAAGGCCAGGCTACTGCCTACAAACCAGAAAGAAGACCCTCATCAGACACTATCTGCCAACGCCTCGACCTTGGACTTCTCAGCCTCTAGAATTGTGAGAAATAAGTGTTTGTTTTAAGCCACCCAGTCCATGGCATTCTTGTTATAGCAGCCTGAGCTGACTCATACAGATACTGTTAATTATAGTCCTCAGATCAACATGAGAGAGGAAGATGGCATGGTGTTCTCAAGAGAACCCAGAGACCCAACTGCCAATGATGACCAAGGCTTCACCACTTCCGCATGGTAGCATCTCCCACCAGCTCCTGAATCCCTCCAAGTCCTTCACTGTAAAATGCAGATAACAATAGATCAGCCACGTGGAGCAGCTGTTATTTGTGAACACAGGGCACCTAAGTCAGACACTGCTGTTACTGTTGTTCTTGTTGAGATTATTATGAGGTACAAGCTAAGTGGCACGGCAAGCTGTGTGGAGCAGACTCTGTTTACCAAATGAACATTCCTCAGGAATGTGGTTCTGTGGGGGAAAGCCAGCGTGATATGGAGACTCAGAAGAACCACAGGAACGGTTTAGGGAATCATTCCCCTCTGTGTATTCCTCCTCTAAGTGCTCCACTTTAGCCCAAACTTTGCTAGCAAGCACATTTTTTTTTCCATTTTATTTCTGCTGTTAAAATGATGCAGGGAAACCAAAGATTCATGGATATTTTAAAGGATGACAATTAGTTCTGTGAGAAAAGGGTTGGGAGTTATTTGGTTGGGAGAAAAGCAGCCCCAGGAAAGTTGAATGGTCACCTTTAGGCAAATGAAAGCCTTTGACGTGGGCAATGTGTGCCAGCTTTTCATCAGTTTTGTGGAGGACCAAATAAGTGGATGGGGGCTTCAATTAAAGAGTGATTTTATATTCATAACAAATTCTCAAAAATCATAGCAATAAACTGATGCAGGAGGCTGCCGAGAAAAAGGGAAATGGCTTGGAGCAATGAAAGAAAAGAACAACAAAAATATGTTAAGATGTTTTTTCTAAAACCTCTTCTCGGTCAATCGGTCAGTTAGTCTTTGGATATAATTCTAGGTGAAGAATTTAAAAAGTCACTCCAGCTCCTTCCTTCCTTCCTTCCTTCCTTCCTTCCTTCCTTCCTTCCTTCCTTCCTTTTGTGGTACTGGGGATGGAACCCGGGGGCATTCTACCTCCTAGCTATACCCCCAGCCGGATTTTATTTATTTATTTTGAAACAGGGTCTCACTAAGTTGCAGAGGCCTCACTAAGTTGCTGAGGCTGGCTACAAACCAGCGATCCTCCTGTCTCAGCCTCCCAAGTACTGGGATTGCAAGCGTGCGCACTACACCTGGCTCTCCAGTTTTTTACTTTCAATGTTAATGCAATGAACTGGCCTATCTCACTGGTATCCTGGATTCCGTTTATTGTGTTCCTCTCTTCCTGGAGCATTTCCTGGTCCTTGTATGCTCTGATCCCATCCAGGGTTGGGTTTCCTAACTATCCAATCTGCCCTGGATGTTTGGAACTACTTATCATCCTCGAAACTCTGTTCTGACTCATCCTTGTGTCTTCACTCAAAACTGCTTGTCTCCTTTCTCCATTCTCTAAATTCTCTAAATTGCATGTATTTGTTTCTTCCTTTATCGTTTCTATTTATAGGACTTAGAATCATGTGATGACTCAACAATGTCTGTGGTCCCCTGCTGTCACATGCATTTACAATTTGTAACAGGGTCTGTATTAGTCAGGGTTCACTAGAGTAACAGAACTCACAGGACAGGACATATAGGTAAAAGGACAGGACATATAGGTGAAAGGGGATTTATCAAATCAGCTTACGGTGTCGTCCCAAGTAGCTGCCTACAGGTGGAGAACTGAGGAACCAGGAGCTGGTCAAGTGGTCCAAGAACTGGAGTCTCAGAAGAGGAGCGACCGATAATGCCATCCCAGTCCAAGATGGAAAGGCCAGGAAACTCTCTGGAGAAACGATGGTGAAAGTCCAGTTTGAAGAGCTGAAGGCCGATATCCCAGGCGGCAGCAGATGCACTTACCTCAGGGAGAACCACGCGTGCATTCACGTGGTCACGTGGATTTCTCCTTTTATCTAGGACTTGCGCCTATAAGAATAGTGCTGCCTTCATTCTGGCAGGACTTCACATAAGCCAACCGTCTCATCAACACACCCAAAGGCACATAATCTTAGGTGTTTCATAATCCCGTCAAGTTGACAATCCAGACAAACCATCACCGGCTTGAAGCTTTTTTACATTTTGTAACCCATCTGCACACTTGCCTGAGAAGCACATCCAAGGTGTATTTTCTTTCTTTTTTTTTTTTTTGCGGTACTGGGGATTGAACCCAGGGGCATTCTGCCTCCTAGCTACACCCCTAGCCCTATTTTTTTATTCTTTATTTTGAAACAGGGTCTCACTAAGTTGTGGAGGGCCTCACTAAGTAGTTGAGGCTAGCCATGAGCCTGTGATCCTCCTGTCTCAGCCTCCCAAGTACTGGGATTACAAGCGTGCACCACCACGCCTGGCTCCAAGGTGTATTTTCTACCGATGAAAGAGTATGTGGTCAGCCCAGCCTTTGTGAAAAATATAACTGAAATTCATTCTAAAATTAAGACACTTAAATGTAGAATAGTATGGCCTGATGCAGGAAGGGACACACAAAGGCTTGGCAAACGATTGGCATGGGTTAAATCTGACCCTCCATTGGTTTTCGTATGACCTCTGGTCTGAGGCTGGCATTGACATTTTTAAATATTTGGGAAACACTAAGTAGGACGCAGCACTTTCAGCGGGGGCCTTCAGTTCTCCTGCTCCTTCAGGCCACAGGAGAAATGAAACCACGTGGCAGCGGCTGGAGAAGAAGCATTAAAAAGAAGTGCCAGGCGGGAAAGCCCTGAGAAACTGGGGGCAAGAAATTAATACTTGCAGAAGTGGAAATTCACATTCAGGAGAAGTAAGTAATCCTCACATATGTGTTTGTTATATTTTGCTAAGTGCTTCCCCAAGACGCATGTTCTCTGTGTACATGTGTTTGTGCATGTGCCTGTGTATATATATGCATATCATGATATGGTATTTAATTTTTAATTGTGGCACAGAGAACTGGATAATGAACCAGGATCCAAGACACTAAGGTTACAATCTCTTCTCTCATCCTACCCATTAGTATGTGTTATGGTTTGAGTTTGGAAGGTTCTCCCCAAAGGCTCCTGTGTTGAAAACATGACCCCAATGCAGCAGGTGTCAGAGGTTAGGCATGGCTGGAGGAGGCATTGGGGGCTATATATATATATATATATATATATATATATATATATATATATCCCTGGCTGCCTCCTGTCTCTCTCTGCTTCTGGCTGCCATGACTGAGAGCAGATCTTCTCTGCCATGTTCCCTGCCACTACAGTTTCTGCCTTGGAGACAGCCAACCATGGACTGAACCCCTAAAACCATGAGCCACATAAACCTTTCCTCCTCCAAGTTGTGTGTGTCAGGTATTTTGGCCACAGCAATGGGAAAAGCTGCTTAAAACAGTATGACACATAATAATCTACATCTGGCAGTGGTTCTATTGAATTCAGCACACATTTCTTCAACACCCATTAGGTGCCAGACACTGTGCTGGGTACTGAGGATGCAAAGAGGGAAGTCTGGTCTCTGGCTATAGGAATGTGGTTGAATGAACTTATGGAAATTTATACCCTCTAAAATCCTATTTTCTTCTATCAGAATTCTAGGCATGTTTTCTGCTATCAAAACTCTAGGCATGTGACCCAACAATTCCATACAATGCATAAACCCCAAAGAACTGAAATCAGGTATTCAAATAAATATTTGTACATAAATGCTCTTAGTTATACCATTTGTGATAGCCCAATGGATAAATGCTAAACAAAATGTGGCATATGTATACCATGCGATATTATTCAACCATAAATAGGAATAAAGTTCTCTACATGCTACAATGTGGATGAACCTCCAAAATATGTTAAGTAAAACAAAGCAGACACAAAAGGTTACATAGTGCATCATTCCATTTATGTGAAATATTCAGAGTAGGTAAATCCAAGAAACAGAAAACAAACTGGTGGGTGCCAGGGCCATGCAGAGGAGAAATGCAGAGTGAACATTTAATTGGTGTAGGGTTTTCTTTTTTCTTTATTTATTTTTTTGCGGTACCAGGGATTGAACGCAGGGGCGTTCTACCTCCGCGCTACGCCCCCGGCCCTATTTTTTATACTTTATTTTGAAACCGGGTCTCACGAAGTTACAGAGGGCCTCACTAAATAGAGAGAGAGAGAGAGAGAGAGAGAGAGAGAGAGAGAGCGCTGAGGCTGGCCACGAACCCTGATCCTCCGGTCTTCGTCTCCCAAAGTACTGGGATTACAAGCGTGCACCACCACGCCCGGCTTAGGATTTTCTTTTGACATAAGTATTTTGGAGCTAGACAGAAGTAGTGGTATCATGACACTGTGCATGTACTAAACAACACTGAATTGTACACTTTGAAATGGTTAGTTTTATGTGAAATTTTCTCAATCCCCCTTCTTCCTAAACTGTAGGCAAGGGGACTTGCAGCACACTCAGGTATGTGCTTATACGAGGTATACTTATACAGCCAATATGATGTGCTTATCATGGGCGGTGAAATGGTTTACATGGATTATCTCATGGAATCCTCAAGTTAACCTGGTGAGGGAGACATTATTACCATCAGCATCTTATAGATGAGGAAACTGAAGTTTAGAGCAAGCAGATGTAGTATCTAAGGTCCCACATCTTTTAAGAGGCAGAGATGAAGTTCACACCCAGGTAGACTGAGTCATGACACTGAATTATCCTCATCCCTTTGACTGGACTTTTTTTTTTTTTTGCTTCTTCACACTTTCCTGTCCCTAGTGATTTCCCCACACGTTCTGCTTCCTACTTCTCAACCTGCCAGGTGAGTCTGAACATCAAAGGACTTCGGAAGGGTGAACTGCTTTCTCATCAGCTCAGCCCAGGCCTTCTGCGCACTGGTCTCGGGCCGGGGCTCTGGCTGGTCCTTAGGGGCAGCGGTCCCTTCCCAGCCCACCTTTGCTCTCGCTTCTTTCTGGATGAACTCTCCGGCCCCCACCTCCACTTGAGCACAAGACCCCACCTCCTCTCAGCTGTCATGGATACGCTTCGTGGATGCCTCTTCTTCCCTCTTCTCTATAGCTTTTCTCTACGAGCTGATTTCTACCAATATATTTATACCCCGTCCACCTGACAAGCTCTTCCCCATTCACTGTTTTCTGTCACAGCACAGATCTTCATAATGATCATCTATCCTCTCTGTCTTCAATTCATTTCCTTCCTTGCTTTCTAGAAGATTCCCTTGTCAGGCCTCTGCCCCAGCCTCCACCACAGCTTCCCTGGGTCAGGTCCCCATGGACCTCCATGCCTAGGATCCCAGGGCTCAGACTCAGTTCTCATGTTACTTCACCTACAAGCAGCATTTGAAGTAGCTATGCTTCTTCTTGACACTTTCTTCCTTTGGCTTCCAGAACATCTCCTTTCTTTGTTTTCTTTTCTACTCAGCCATCATTGCTATTTGTTCTCCGTGACCTGTCAGATGGGAGGCACCGGGGTCAGATGCTTCAAATTCTTCTCTGTCTCTGTACCACTCTCCAGCCTTGTGACCTTAAGCACTATCCATATGCTGAGAGCTTCTGAATCTAAGACCGACCTTGGTCGGTCTCCCAAGTCCAGACTTACATATTCAAGTGTCCGTATGGCATCTCCACGTGAATGCCTAACGTAGGTCCCCAAAGTGGTCAGTACCTTCCCTGGGGGGGGGGGCGCTGAAATGAAATAGAGATACATAAAAAGAATGCGATTTGTCACTGCATCTTTCTGTTTGCTTAAAGAAGGTAGATTTGGGTGGTGGGGCGCTAAGTAATTTTTTGTTTTCTGAAAAGGGGATGGTCAGCCAAATAAATTTGGGAATGTCTGGTAAATAGCTCAAACTTAAGGTGTTTGAAACTGAGTCTCTAGGTTTGTCCAGATCTGCTTAACCACAGTCCTCCTCATTCCGGTTGATAACAGTGTCATTCTTCTGCTTGCTCAGGCTGAAACCCTTGGAGTCTTCCCAAACTCCTCTCTTCATCTCGCTCCCATCCAATCTGTCAGGAAGGACTTTGCCTACATCCAGTCCAAGAAGGGACTTTGTTTTCTGCAGACAAAGCTGCGCAGAGTGGGATCCATGAAAACTAGCAGCAGGATCACCTCTGCTTAGAAATTACAACACAGGAAGGCAGAGACCGGAGGGATCTGGGTTCACCGTCAGCCTCAGCTACTTAGTGAGGCCCTCCGCAACTTCGTGAGACCAGTTTCAAAATAAAGGATAAAACATAGGGCCGGGGGTGTAGCTTGGAGGTAGAATGCCCCTGGGTTCAATCCCCAGTACCGCAAAAAAAAAAAAAAAAAAAAAAAGAAATTGCAACACAGTGGGGTTGTTAACTTGTCTGAAGTCAAGTGCAATTTAGTTTTGACCACAGCTTTTAAACCTGCTAGGCACTGATGCTTCTTGTTTCCAAAGAAGCAATTTAATACTTTGGTAGATTGTCAAAATGGCCACAAATCCCGTCCCTCCTTGCATCCATGCTCTTGCAATGTGACAGTGAAGATCCTCCCTTCAAGAGATGGATCTACTTCTCCAGACTGAACCTCCAGTCCTGAGCCTAAGCCTCAAGAGATTTTGCAACTTGTATTCCCCCCCTGTGCCAGCCTAGACTAGCCATCTGTAGGATGAGATGCCATGTGGAAGACAAACAAGGTCCTCCCCTCAATAGTCAGCTTCCTGCCAGTCATGCAAATGAGACTGATGGCGATCAGCCAGCCCCAGAGGACTCACCTCTGACCACACAACTAGCAGCAGATCCTCTACAGATGAGTGACTGTAGCAGAGAACAGCAGAAGAGGTACCCAGCTGAGCCCAGCCCAGTGTGCTGACCCGCACAATTGTGAGCTAATGAAGAGTTATGGTTTGATGCTACTATGCATTGAGATAATTTGCTATGCAGAAAACCCTGATGAGAGAACCACATGAGCTGTGTCGTCGCTATGACCAAAATACTTCATAAGAACAACTTAGAGGAGGGAAGGCTTATTTTGGCTCATGGTTTCTGAGGTTCAGCCCATGGTTGCCTGACTCCAAGGCAGAAACATCATGGTGCAGGGTATCGCGGAGGTGAGCTACTCAGCTCATGGCAGCCAAGAAGGAGAGAAGGAGAGAGAGAGAGGAGATACAAGGCCATGCCTCCAGCGACCCACCTGCTCCAGCCATGCCCACCTCTGAACCTTGTTGCACTGGGAACCAGACTTCAACACATGAGCTTTGGGGGGAACATTCCAGAACCAAACCATAATAACCCTGTCTTTGACCTACTTCTCGTTATCTCCTTTACCTAATTAGATTTAAAAATCTCTGAATACGATTGTATATATGTGAATTATCTTGTTTTATCATTTGAATTTGAAGTCCCTTAATTTCTTAAATATTGTAACTCTTAGACCGCACAGAGAGGGAGTGGATTGTGTTGTTGTTACTTCGCTACATCACCCTTAGGAAGCATATCTAGTTACAAAAAGGATTGTATTCTTAAGAGCCCAAAGCAAAAGAACTACAAAAGCAAACCCTTGAAGTGTACAAACCCTTGAATATAGGCACTGTGACAGCTGGTTTCTTGATGTCTTTTAATCTGGATAGGCTTCAGTTGCAGAGAAAAAAAAATCCACAAGAAAAAAGAAATATACTTTACCCATAGGGCCTCACCTGTCTAAACATGTCACCTTGGAATATGGTTAAGTAGTTTCAAGTTGAAAGTAGCTCTCTCTCTCTCTCTCTCATTCACCTAAAGTAAACTTTTTCTAAACATTGTCAATACTTAAGGGGACAATAGTGAAAAGGTGGTATTGTCCCTAGGCCAGCATGAGAAGGCAAGAGCCCTCTTTAATCAGGTAATAATTATGGGCATGGGAACTTCATTTAGTTTATGAAATTTGTAATAAGTGAATGCATTTGGAAGTCAGAAGTCCGTTTTCCAAATAAGGCATACAAAACCCATTGCGAATGCCAAAGAAACTTTTCTAGGAACAATATTCTTTCAGAAACACACACATACACACACACACACACACACACACACACACACACACACTCACCCCCAAACAGCTGTTTTTACATATCTAGCGTGCAGAAAAATGAATTCCGCCCTAAGTGCAGTTTTACAAAGTGCCAACAGCTTTCCACAGGTTCTTTCCATGGTAAAGACGCCCCTCCCCCTCCATGAAATCATAGCATCTGCTTATAAAGTCTGCTTTTCATTTTCACCAAATCTGGAAGCAAAACTGAAAAATATTCACCCTTTTCTTTTGAACTTTAAAACAATTTATTTTGGCCAGTGTAGAGAATATTTTCACACAAGATAGTATTAATCTCACAGTAAAACAACATGGAATGAAATCCATTTTGAAATGCCAAATGAAAAACCAGTTTCACGAGAAACACATGAAAAACCCATGCTAATCTATTTCATATTAATGTGGGGGACAACGATAACTCTGTGTGTGTGTGTGTGTGTGTGTGTGTGTGTGTGTGTGTGGCCTTTTAATAAACATAGCAAAGCCTTCCATTGGAAAAACACATGTTCATGCTGCCATTTTAACAAGGGAACTAAGAAAAATCTTATAGCAAGTTAGGGATAAAGTTAATGAACCATTAAGTGTAAATTGTCTGATTAGAAAACTAACTTATGAGATTCTTGTTTTTCTTCATTTTTGTTCTTTGGGTAAATATTCTTCTAATCTGTATGTTGTCTTATTCTTTTGGATGTACTAGATGTGACTAATGGCTGATTTCTAAACCTGACACCCAGGAATTCAATGGCTTTATAAGCCCCTCTTGGGAATAAGATTGCTTTAACAAACAGCAATAAAAACCGTTTGAATTACACCTCTAACTGGAAATAAAATGAGAATTATTTTTGGTCTATATGGATTTATGTCTTTTTGGCTGATGGCTGCCTCCCAAATGCCCATGGTCAGTATTTGCAAAACAAAAACAAACAAGAATAACAAAACAACAACAAACCACTTGTTCAATCTAGTTAGCACCCATTGTCAGCCTGTTAATTTTTCCCATCTTGGAGAAATTAGCACAAGCAGATGGAGGGAAGTTGGTAACAGAATCTGTGTTGTCACCTAAGGACCTCGCTGCATACTTTCTCTAATGTACATTTTTTCAAAATTCATCACACATACAACAATGACTTCTCCCTGTGGGGCTCAGGAAATGATCCCCCCAAGTCAAGGCCTCAGAAGCAAGGTCTCTCTCTGACCTTCTCCTGCCCTCCTCTCTTACTCCTCATCTTCCCACAAGGTGGGCCAGAGAACTAGAATTCTTCTTCCCAAGGCAGGCCATAAAACCAGAGCTCCTTTCCCCGAAAGCCAGCAGAGAAACCAGAATCATAACTCTAACCCTCCCTGGCCTGTCTATCTTGGAGCTGGCCAGACAGAAATTCTCTGACCTGCTTTGTCTGAGAGTAGATCCTAAGACAGTTCAGAAGGGGTCATTCCTGCCCTGTGCCCAGGAGGGAGTGCCCCACAGAGAGGCCCAGGGTCAGAACGGACAGGCCTCCCTAGTTTCCCCACTCAATCCATCACTATTAGCTCAACCCCCCACATACCTTTTCTGGCCTTTTTTTTTTTTTTTTGCAGTACTGAACCCAGGTGTGCTCTGCCACTGAGCCACACCCCCAGCCCTTTTTTTTTGTGGTACTGGGGATTGAACCCAGGGGAATTCTACCTCTGAGCTACACTCCCAACCCTATTTTTTAATTCTTCATTTTGAAACAGGGTCTCACTAAGTTGCAGAGGGCCTCACTAAGTAGCTGAGACTGGCTGAGAATCTGCAATCTTCCTGTCTCGCCTTCCAAGTACTGGGATTACAAGTGTGCGCCACCATGCCTGGCTCATTTTTATTTTTTGAGACAGGGTCTAAGTTGCCAAGGCCGGTCTCAAACTTGCGGTCCTCCTGCCTCAGCCTCCTGAGAAGCTGGGATTACAGGCATGTGTCACCATGCCTGGCTCAGACCTTTTTATCTGGGCACATTTGTACACCGCCATCCATGCTTCATCGAATCTGAGAATAAAAATGGGTGGTTTACCCTGAGTCTTTGGGTCTTCAGCGTGAAGTCTCCTGTTATGGTTTGGTATGGAATGTCCCCAGAGACGCTCATGTGTTAGCAGTGCAGTGAGGTTCGTGGGCGGGGCATGGCTGGAGGAGGTGGGGCAGTGGGGGCGTGGTCTTGAGGGCTATATCTGCCCCTGGCTGCTTCCTGTCTCTTTCTCTGCTTCTGGCTGCCATGAACTGCTCTGCTCTGCTCCACCCTGCTGCCTTGATGCTTCTGTCTTGGAGATGGCCAACCGTGGACTGAACCTTTGAACACGTGAACCAAATAAACCTTTCCACCTCCAAGTTGTTGTTCCCAGGGATTTTGGTCATGGCTATGCAAAGCTGACTAAAAGTTCCTGCGTCATGGAAAACTATGATCAAACAAGTTTGCTGTGCTCTCCTCTTGTTCACCTATCTTTTGATATAGTGGGGTCAGCCATGATACCAAAGTCAGACCTTTTGATAGACGGGAAAGACACCACCCCTTTTCTGTTCCTACATCCTCTTAGGGAAAAAGTTCCAAGAACACAGAGTCAAAGCCCTCTCGTCAGTGTGGTCCACAGAGACTGCAGCTCTGTGTGGGACTCTGCTGTAGGTATTAGAATCTTCTAGATTGGAAGACTTCGAGAAACAATTGGAGCGACTTTCAGTGGTCAACTTTTGAAAAAGTGAATTAGTGAATTGGCAAGGCGTTAGTGCTCTTGATGTAATGATTTGTTTGGGAGCATTTTTCACAAGATGTCTCCTGTGGGCTTCTCAGAATCCCCCAGCCAGAGGGCTTGTGTTTTGGCAGGGAGAGCAGGATCTACCAACCCTTCCCTCCGTTTTGATCTGGTGGCATTCCCCCCTGTTTAGCCTCTTCTTGGTAGCTAGCCACAAGATCCTATAAACATCTATGAAGTCATCCACTTCTACAAGTCCAAGAAGGAAGGATGAGTTGCTTTCATTTCTGAAAACATTTATTAGGTGCCTACTGTGTGAAAGGCCTTGTCCTGGGCCCTGATTGAGAACGGTAGGCCTGTGTTTCCTGCAGTGAGCCCAGCTCCCTCTGAGAGCATGTGTGCTTGCTCGTACACACACGCAGGGGTAGACACTCTCAACTTGGCTCCAGGTAGAAGTGTCACCGGCCTGTGATTCACAGCAGTGCCACGCTGAGTTACAAAGCCTCTGTTTAAAGATGCAAATGATAATTTAGGGACATCCTTTCTGCCACTGTACAGTTGTCCCTCTAAATCCTCAGGAGACTGGTTACAGGATTCCCTGTGGAGACCAAAGACCATGGATACTCAAGTCCCTTATACAAAATGGTGCAGTATTTGCATATCACCTACCTGCATTCTCCTATATACTTAAAATCATTTCTAGATTGCTTATAATACCTAACATAACATAAATGCTATGTAAATAGTTGTTTGTGTGTGTGTGTGTGTGTGTGGTACTGGGGATGAAACCCAGGGACATTCTACTTCTAAGCTACACCCTCAGCCCTATTTTATTCTTTTATTTTGAAACAGGGTCTCACTAAGTTGCAGAGGGCCTCCCCTCCCTAAGTAGCTGAGGCTGGCCACGAACCTGTGATCCTGCTACTTCAGCCTCTCAAGTACTGGGATTACAAGCGTGCGCCACCATGCCCCGCTGTAAATAGTTGTTCTACTATATTTTGGGTTTTTTTTTTGCGGTACTGGGATTTAAATAGTTGTTCTACTGTATTGTTTAAGGAATGATGACCAGAAAAAAAAGTCTGTATGCATTTAGTGCAAAGGCAATTGTTTTGGAATCTTCTTGACGTGTGGTTGGTTGAATCCATGGGGGTGGAATGCTCGGGAAGGGACCTACTTACTAGCAAGTCGCTACCGCTTACAGTGAGACACGTGCTGAAGTTGAGCAGGGGTGGAAGGCTCTCTCTGAGCCGGCTGAGAAACGTTATTATCTACTTCCCTCGTTTTCTTTCTTCCAAACGTGTTCATAATAACCACAGCAGATTAACCAGGGAAATAAGTGGATTGTACTGGGATTCTTGTGATTTAACACTGATTTCTGACTCTAGCAGTTTTCTCTCAGGACTTTGAATAGGTCAAGAGATTTCTTAAACCAGAGTTTATCAAGGGGAAAAATACAAATTTCCTTCTTATGTAGATACACCCGTGTTATAAATCAGAACAGGGACAGGTCTACCACAACCAAGTCTACTCTATGGATGCTTAGCTAACAACCAGTCTCTGCCTCCGGTGGGCAGTGGGGATGGGTGTAGCATAAATGGGTGGAGAAGATTCCAGCCCCTGTCTGCCCTCATGGGAGCAACAACCTTTGTTTTTTAATTCTAAGCATCCCAAATGTACTGCCCTAGAACATTTCCAAATTCTGCTCAGGGCTTCTTCAGGTAGTGTGACCAATTGTTTTCATTTGCCCAGCATGTACTGAGGTTAGCACTGAAAGTTCCCACATTCCAGGGTCGTCCTTAGCCCTGGGAAAATCAGGATGGCTAGCCACCCTGACCTTAGCTCTAAGAGAAGTACTGAGTACAAAATGCCTTTAGTCAAAGAAGTTCAGAAACTGCTTCCTGTTGTCACCTTTTTTAAAAAAAATTGTGGTAAAATCACATAACTTAGAATTTATCTTCGTAACTATTTCTTTTCTTTCTTTTTTTTTTTTTTGCAGTACTGGGGATTGAACCCTGGGGCATTCTGTCTCTGAGCTATACCCCCAGCCCTATTTTTTAGTTTTTATTTTGAAACAGGGTGTCACGAAGTTGCGGAGGACTTTTCTAAGTAGCTGAGGCTGGCCGCGAACCCGGATCCTCCGGTCTCCGCCTCCCAAGTACTGGGATTACAAGCGTGCTCCACCACGCCCAGCCGGTATTTTCACCTTTTAGAGATATGAAAGGCATAATATCTTACTGAGGCAGAGAGACCTGTTAAAACTTATCTGGCCATGGAACCCTTGGTCAGTACTTCTTATCATTATCAAACATAACTCAGGAAATAGTCTTATGGTGACCCTTTGCTATCTTGTGCATTAACAAAGGTATTAGACAATGGTTTCTATTAAACACGTTTTTGCTTTCTGGAAGCATCTATTGATCCTCTCCAGTTTGTACAAGAGGTGGGAGAGACGCGTTTCTGATATCTAAAGGCGTAACTAGGAGAGTGTTTTTCCCTTAGTGACAAGATGTTATACACAACAGTCGGAGGTTCCAGAGTCGCAGATGGGTTGAACAGGCTTTCGTGCTTTGGTTCAGGACGATTTCCCTTAAGGAAGAACAACTGCCATGACTGGGACAGAGTGAACATTTAATGTGTGTGTGTGTGTGTGTGTGTGTGTGTATGTGTGTGTGTGTGTGTGTAGTAGTAGTAGTAGTAGTAGTGGTAATAGTAGTGGGGACTGACCCAGAGGCATTCTACCTCTGAGCTACACCCCCAGTCCTTTTTATTTTATTCTGTTTTGAAATGGGGTCTCACTAGGTTGTTGAGGGCCTCACTAAGTGGCTGAGGCTGGCCTTGAACCTGCGATCCTC
>PVJS01005843.1:43499-62496 GCA_004027185.1 Glis glis
GAACCCAGGGACTTCTACCTCTGAGCTACACCCCCAGCCCTATTTTTTATTCTTTATTTTGAAACAGGGTCTCATTAAGTTGCAGAGGGCCTCACTAAGTAGCTGAGTCTGGCCGCGAACCCGGATCCTCTGGTCTCAGCCTCCCAAGTACTGGGATTACAAGCGTGTGCCACCACGCTCGGCTTATTTAATGTGTTTTTAATGAAATGAACTAAACTGTACTTGTACTATTGCTTCCACTGAGGTGGCAGAGTTTGAATTACAAACAGTTATCATATGCTTTTTAAAAAATTAGTGACTACCTGTATTTGAAGGTTGCCGGTGATAAAAAAATCTTAAGTGGATTTTATCATTTAAAATATCTCTTTAAATCAGGTGTGGTGGCACATGCTTGTAATCCCATTACTTGGGATGCTGAGACAGGAGGATCACAGGGTTGGGACCAGCTTCAGCAACTTAGCAAGATCCTTTCCAACTCAGTGAGACCCTGTTTCAAAATTAAAATATAAAATAGGGCTGGGGGTGTGGCTCAGAAACAAACAAACAAAA
The DNA here is from genome assembly GCA_004027185.1 of Glis glis. NCBI lineage: Eukaryota > Metazoa > Chordata > Mammalia > Rodentia > Gliridae > Glis > Glis glis. Next base: position 44,049 of record PVJS01005843.1, read on the forward strand.
AACCCAAACCCTCTTTAAATTCCTCACCAAAAGTGCTTTTTTTTTTTTGCGGTACCGGGGATTGAACCCAGGTGCATTCTACCTCCGTGCTACACCCCTGGCCCTATTTTTTTATACTTTATTTTGAAACCGGGTCTCACAAAGTTGCAGAGGGCCTCACTAAGTAGAGAGAGAGAGAGAGAGAGAGAGAGAGAGAGAGGGAGAGAGAGAGAGAGAGAGAGGCAGGGAGAGAGAGAGAAAGAGAGAGAGCTGAGGCTGGCCGCGAACCCGGATCCTCCGGTCTCCGCCTCCCAAAGTACTGGGATTACAAGCATGCGCCACTATGCCCAGCTTACCAAAAGTACTTTTTTGAGATGATGGTTCAAACTTTTGAGAAAGAGCGAACACCAACTCTTTGAAGTTGAGGATGTCAGAGCATGACATGTGGCCCAAACTGTGGCAGCTGGGATTACCTTATCAGTTAGAAGTTATCTTGGACATTATTTACTTAGATGTATAGATTGAGGCCCAGGAAGATGAAGTTGTTTATCCCAGGGAACACCAGAATAGAGGACAAGAATGTCCATCACCTGGACCTTAGTCTCATGAACTTGCATCATACTCTAACTTAGTAACCTTCCGACTATTTCTTCCCCCGAGAAAACAGAAGGTGAGAAATCATTTCCAGGTCCAAATGAGTAAGCACCAGCTTCGTTCCCTCCTGTGATGATGTGTAGTTAGAGCTTGTTAGCCAGAGTAACTTGTTAGCTAGAGTGACTCCATATTGTTACCCAGCATGACATCAAACCTGGCTCTAAAACAGGGAAGTTGCCCTTGGAAAAATCAAACCAGGATGTTGGCAGGGTAATGGGTAACAACATTGTGTTACTGTTACTGTGTCATTGTTATTGTTCTGTAACTTTGTTATGCTTGGCTTGCTCACCCCTGCTATGGAAACCTGCTGTGAGAACCTGTACTTCTCACCCGCTTATAGCTTGTGGCTTTGTAGTTTTGCCCTACAAAAGGAGCCCTAAAAAACGACAAGCTACTGCACCTGGCATTCATGCTATGTGTAGTCCTGATCGATCAGCAATAAAGGCTCTCAATGAACACCTTTGGTGGTCTGATTGGTCTTGATTGGGATGCTACCTCACAACACTCCCTCCTTGGATACCCAACACACTGTCTTTATTCTGTGTTCTATAAGCCAGTGCTACAGCATCAGGACAGGTTCCCATCAGGAGCCACCTCGCTGTGGCATTTCAGCACTGTGTAAGGGAGTTTATGTGAAGGACGTTTATGAGCATCCTAGTCCATTTTCTGTTGCTATAATAAAATGCTGGAGAATAGGTAATTCATAAAGAATACAGGGTTATTTCTAGAGGCTGAGAAGCCCAAGAACATGGCACCAGAATTTGCCTGGCGTCTGGTGTGGGTCTTCTTGTCGCATCACTACGTGGCGGAGGGCATCGCATGGTGAATCAGGGCAAGTGTACAAGCTCAGGTCTTTCTTCCTCTTCCCACAATGCCCCTAATGCCTTCCCAGGACCCTGCCCTCATGAGTGATCTCATCCTAATTACTTCCCAAAGACCCCACCTCAAACATATGAACTTAGGGGTTAGGTTTCCAATATGTGAATTTGGGGGACACGTTCAAACCACAGCAATCAGGGAGTTTGTTGGAGATTGACATTGTAGAGAGGAAAGGGAGGAAGCAGGATTAAGTGACAGAGAAGCTGAGCTGTGACACAGTCCTGACAAAGGCCGCAGCCAAGACCACTGGAGCTCTGAATGTGGGACCCCATGTAGACCAGCCACCCGGTACGGCATTGGGTCAGGGCATGGCTTCCAGGGAACAAGCCCCTTGTGATACCCACAGGGGGTTTGGAATTGAGCACTGTGAGTAGGAAGCCTCTGTTCCTAAGGTCAGATCTGTGGGGAACATTGCGGGCCATCTTTCCAGGACTCTCACCTCCTGATGAGATGTTTAGAGCCATTTTTTCTACATTGACTTCTCAGTGCCTCAGAGAACTCAGATGGAACCCAGCTCAGAGACTGTCACATAGCAGATTCCTTTTAGAAATGAACCCTGGACAGATAATAATCCTTTTAATGTCAGCTTGCTGGATAAAAAAAGGTCTGGATTATTAAAAATAAAGAGACAAGGAGAACAGAGGAGGGGAGAGGAAGGGGGAGAGAGAGAGAGAGGAAGAAGAAGAAGAGGAGGAAGAGGAAGAGGAGGAAGAGGAGGAGAAGGAGGAGGAGGAGGAGGAGGAGGAGGAGAGAGGCAATGGTGCCAGAGCTTGGGCATTTTACTATTTTGTGTATTTCTATACAATCATATGTTGCAACCAATGTTTTTCTAGTTTAAATTTCACATGATAATTATGAAGTCGGCCCCTGCCTTCGAGAGAGTCCTTGGACCCCCAAACTCCAGAGGCAACATGGGGTGGTGGCTGGCAGTAGCCTGCTTCTAGAACCAGACTGCTGACTCAGTTTCTCCAATTCCATCCCACACAGGCTGGTTGACCGAAGGCCCCAGGTTCCCAGGATCATTCTCAGAAGGTGGCTGGAGACTTCCACTCTGAGGCACTCATCAAAAGACACAATCTCCGATTGACATTTCTCCCCCTAATTCATACCCTTCTCTATGTCGCTCTCTGGCTCATCTGAAGCCATCTCTTCCTTTACTGTAAGGGCTTTGCCCACATCTTCAACCCACTGTAGACTGATGAGCTGCCCTCCCTTAGGGACGGTATTTTATTTTCTTGAATTAGGTCCACTGGACTGGGGTGCTCTTTCTCCTACATATCCTGAATCTGGAGTTGGGGGGAGGGCCACCACTGCCTTTGACCTCCTTTACTGCGCCTAGGCATTACTTCACTTCCCCTGTGTAAAACTTCTCTTGGTTTTAGATCATACCATCTACCTACGCCACTCTACTCCCCTTTGGATCGCTGTCCATCTCCTGACCTTCTGATCTCTCTCCCACATTATGGGAAATCTTGGTATGTGGTTTCTGGTCTCCTTTGCTAGGTCACCATCTATGACACTGAGGGTCAGTTCAACATCCATGAAGATAACCCCACACATGGTGACCTCTAAGGCTTCTCTGTCTCAGAACCAATAGCTTTTGCCTTCACTGAACTTTAGCATCCTGCACTCTTAAGAGCCCCACACAGATTTGTCTCTGAAAGCTTCAACAGCAAGTTTTCAGACTTCACACGCAACTCCCCCCAAAAGCAGAAGAGGAATTCCATTACAAACAGTTTATATGGGACCTAATCCCAGCAGGAAGGTAGGGGACTAAGATAAGAAGGCAAGGAAGCTAAGGGGCAAGTGCCCACCGTGGGCACCTGGAGCTTCCTTCCACTGGGGAACTCTGGGAGGCAGCATGAAACATGCCTGGAGTTGTCCCGCCTAGGGGAAGAAGGAGTTGGGCTGGGTATCATAATTCCTATTGGTCATGGCTAAAGCTGCTCCTAGAAGGCTTAACTGCCCTACATTTGGCGTGACGGGAGTGGAGGCACGAGTAGGTGGCACTCTAGCCAGAGTAGCAGACATAGAAACAGGGACTGCTGCAGGGATCCTGGGGCACGTGGGCTGCACAGGCTTCCCCTACTGTTTTGGCTTCTTTACCCTGCATTTCCGTTAAGCATGTATTTCGTTTTTATGGAGGCCTCTAATCCCTTGACTCATCCTTTTTCAGCTAACTGTCAGCCTTTCAGGAACCACAATTCCTTCCATCTGGAGCCTGGATCCCAAGGACAATTAAAACTTGTTTCTCTTGAGCTGCTCAACTTCATTGTCTTCTTGTGTTTTTGTTATTTTTTCTTTTTTTTAAACCACAATTTAGGATTTCGCAACTAAGCTCAGACTATCATGGCTAGCAAGAAATGCCCACCCAGGCAAACTGGAGCCACTACAAATTAATGCAAGTCTGTCTCTCCTCTCTCTCTCTCTCTCTCTCTCTCTCTCTCTCTCTCTCTCTCTCTCGTCAGCTCTCTCTTTACCAACTCTCAGCTACTCATTAAGCTTTCCTCCCTTCTCCTCAGGACATCTCCTCAGCTTTGACCCCTTTCATTCATAGCTGATGACTCAGCCACATTGCTGCATTGCTGGAGAGAATTGTCTAGATTTGCTATCTCCATTTTCTCCTCCTACTTGTCCCTTAACACAGTGTGATTTCTGGCTCCTCCTCCTTCTTCCTTCCTTCCTTCTCCTTCTCCTCCTCCTCCTCCTCCTTCTCCTTCTTCTTCATGCTGGGGTTTGAACCCAGAGACATTCATCTCCAAGCTACACCCCCAGCCCTATTTTATTTGGAAATAGGGGCTTGTTAAGTTGCTGAAGCTGACGTTGGACCTGCCATCCTCCTGTCTCAGTCTCCCAAGTACTGGGATTACAGGAATGTGCCACCACGCCCTGCTCTGGTTCCATTATTACTCTTTCTTGACTTCTACATTGTGATGATTAATCTGGATTGTCAACTTGATTGGACCAAGAGACACTTAGGATTAGGAGACTTTGGGGTGTGTTGATGAGATGATTGGCATGTGAGACAGTAAATGGAGGGGGGAGACCTGCCCTGAATGTGGGTGCCACTGCGCAATAGGCTGGGGAACCTGAAACAAGGTGGAAGAAGGAGGAAGCCATGCAGAGGCAAGCTCAAGTCTTCTTCGGTGGGCGCTTTTATTGCTGCTGCCATCTCCAGAGAACATCAGCCTCCAGCTCCTCCACTCTTCCAATGCGATGCTCACAAGGGATGCTCTGGGGGCTTTCAGGCCTTTGCATCTTGGACTGGGGCTGCATCATTGGTCCCTTGTGTTCTGAGGCTCCAGCTTCTTGGACTGAGCAGCTACTGATTTTCCTGGCTCCCCAGCCTGCAGACAGCCACTGTGGGACTGTCTGGCTCCTGATAGTGTAAGCCAATCTAGTAAGCCCCTTTTTATGATCACACACATATATATCCTGTTGGTTCTGTTCCTCTAGAGAACCCTAATACACATGTCAGCCTAGTGGACATTTCTACTATTTTTTATATTTTTATATTTTATATATATATTTAAATATATATATTTAAATGTATATATTTAAATATATACATATTTAATAAATATGTATATATATTTATATATATAATATGTCTAATTGGTGCTTTGTAATTATACATCATAATGAGGTTCAGAGTGATAGAAATGTACATGTAAATAACACCTAGTCATTTCTACTCTTATCTTTCTTCTTAGCAATATTCTTGGACATTCCTTCTTTCTGGAACGTTGCCATCTTCTATTTTCTATGCCACAAAGATGTCTTAGTTTTTGTTCTTACCTTTTTGGGCATTTCTTCTCTTCTCTTTGTAGTCTTCTACCTAGCCACTGAATCTTTGAGCTCCTCTGATTCTTTTTTGGGCGCTCTTCTCTCCTCCTTATTTTGTGCATGACTATCCTTTATATCTATAATTTGGACTTCTTGGATCTGCAGTCATAGACCAACAGTCTACTTGACATCGACTCTTTTTTTTTTTTTTTCGGTACTGGGGATTGAATGCAGGGGCGTTCTACCTCCGCGCTACACCCCCGGCCCTATTTTTTTTATGCTTTATTTTTGAAACCGGGTCTCACGAAGTTGCAGAGGGCCTCACTAGGTAGAGAGAGAGAGAGAGAGAGAGAGAGAGAGAGAGAGAGAGAGAGGGGAGAGCGAGATAGATCGCGCACGCGCATGTGCGCTGAGGTTGGCCGCGAACCTGGATCCTCCGGTCTCCGCCTCCCAAAGTACTGGGATTACAAGCGTGCGTCACCACGCCTGGCGACATCTACTCTTGAAGCCTCAAAGACACATTTAAGTCAATATATTCAGAAGTCAACACATGCTATACTCTCACTTCCAGCATACTTCTTGATAATCCACCCAACTTGGTGCAGATCCGAAATCTCGGAGCCAGGACTGACACTTCTTCCCTTTATGCTTATTGAGTTTTACTTCCTAAATCTCTTTTTTTGTTTGTTTTGTTTTGTTTTGTTTTGTTTTTTTGCAGTACCGGGGATTGAACCCAGGGGCATTCCACCTCCGAGCTACACCCCTGGCCCTATTTTTTTATCCTTTATTTTGAACCCGGGTCTCACGAAGTTGCGGAGGGCCTCACTAAGTAGAGAGAGAGAGAAAGAGACAGGGAGAGAGAGAGAGAGAGAGCTGAGGCTGGCCGCGAACCTGGATCCTCTGGTCTCCGCCTCCCAAAGTACTGGGATTACAAGCGTGCGCCACCACACCCAGCTGCCCTGTATCTTTTCCTTGGCAAACTCCCCCAAATAAATAGCACATTCTAGCTATCTCTACTTCTCATTTTCATTCTGTTCTTATCTACTCTTGTGACTTGGACTTTAAGAACAGTATTTCTCTTAAACTCCAGACCCAAATAGCCAGCTGCTGCCTCAATCTATTTACCTGCCTGCCTGGGGCCTTCTTCAATTCCATTGATGATTGCCTTTTCAGACGAGCTCCCCTCCTCTGCTCCTTTAGAACAGGTGGATCTCTCTCTCTCTCTCTCTCTCTCTCTCTCTCTCTCTCTCTCAGTTACAAAGCTAGGGCTTTGCTAGTTCTCCTAGTTTTCCTGCAATTTACTCCCCATCTCAATTAGTCTTGGCTACTATATTTTAAAAATTATTCTGGAATCTCCACATTTATCAACATAGAAACTCATCTCTGATTCTTGAACTAAGGGCAGATCTTCTGAGTGGCCCCCCAGGTGAGCCTGGCCCTGGAGTGGGATTGGTGTTGGGGTGATGGTTGTAAAGCACAAATCTGATCATGTGTGGTCCACTCCCCTCAGTCCTCTGGCCCCGGGCCCTCCACAGTTCCAATGCACGGATGTAGCGTGCAAGTCTCCACACAGTTCTGCCTTTACCTTTACTGCCAGCTGCTCCTTCCCTTATCCCCTCTGATCCAGATGTTCCCCCCAGTTCTTGCTCTTTTTGTGATGCCAGGATGTTGCACTCCACTCCTTCATGCTTCTGTGCTTTTTCGCACACAGCTTCTCCGTTCAGCAGCCTCTCCAACCTTCGGAAGCATGGAGAACCCCTACTCATATTTCAAAGTCCAGCTCAATGACTCCTTTTCTTGTACATCAGTCCCTGACCTTCCCATATAGAGTCGACTGCTGTCAGTGTACCAGGTACACGTTCTATGAGAATTCATGCAGGCAGAGCCGCTGCATAGGGGTGTTCAGGTTGTGGACTGCATAACATTAGGGGTGTTCTTCACCAAATGGTGCACAATCACACATCATGGCCCTGCTTTTCTCCTTTCTTTCATCTATGTGTGTGTGGTACTGAGGATTGAACCTAGAGGGGTTCTACCTCTGAGCTACACCTCTAGCCCCCTTGTTTTGGTGCTGGGAATTTAACCCAGGGGCATTTTACCTATGGGGTATACCCCCAGCCCTTTTTATTTTTTATTTTAAAACAAGGGCTCCCTAAGTTGCTGAGGCTGACCTCAAACCTGTGATCCTTCTGTCTCAGCCTTCCAAGTACTGGGATTACAGATGTGCGCCCCTGTGCCCAGCCCTTTCTTTGATCTGAAAGGCCAGGGGAATGGGGAAGGAGGCATGAAGGATTGAGAATGGAACAAGTGGAAGCCATGTGTGCTGGAATGCTAAGCTGACGGGAGAGGAGTGAGCTACCAGGGCGTGGGTTCACGCTGAGTCAGGATGCTCATGTGCGCAGCACAGGGCTTAAGAGATAAGCTTCGCTGGTCTTTGATATCCCATATGTTAGTGGCAAAGTGTGCAGGAGGTAGACCAGAGGGGGCTGGCTCAGAGGGGAGGGGTGTTGGACCATGTCATGGCAGAACGGGCTAGAAGAACATAGCAGGCTACTTATATAAATCTGGCCACTGCAGATGGTGTGGAGTTCCTCCATGTGTTCCTGGAGTGGATGACCGGTGTTGGCCATGGGGATATCTCAGGGAAATCTCCAGGGCTCGAGTTCCCTGCTCTGCTGGAGCCCGGGCGGGTCATCTGCTACCATGCTTGTTCTTCTACTCACCAGGTGGAGAGCTTCATTAGGCAAGGAATTAAAGTCTTTTGCTCTTAAATCATTAGCATCTTACCTGGTACCTGGCCCATGATGGACCCTCCACACCCTTCCTAGCAAGCAGGTGAAAGGAAAAGGGAGGTTTATCAACTTTGACTGTTAGAGTGATAAAAATAGTAGTAAAAACACATGCGGTACTGGTACTTTTCGAAGTGCTTAACATAGAGATATTATAATAACTCCCATTTTGCAGATGAGGAAACTGATGCTAGAGATGTTACATCACCTGCCAAGGTCACACAGCTAGTGAGTAGTGCAAGCAGGATTTGATGGTGGCAGCATGGTCTGGCTCCAGCCCTGTCCTTTACAGCGCTCTTTGTCTTGGTCAACATTCGCACTGCCCTCATCCAAAACAACTCACCATACAACTTAGAGGAAGGAATATCTATTTGCTCACAGTTTTGGAGATTTAGAGGTTTTCAACTCATGTCAGGCCGGGTGTGTGGAGTTCAGGGCATGGCAGTGGGGAATGGAGAGAGGGCATAAGGGCTCTGCTCTCACACTGAGGAGGCTGGAAACAGATAGAGAGGGCTGTGATGGCAATTTTAATTTGAAGAGAGGTTGAGGACTTTATTTTATCATTGTTATTATTGTTATTTGGTACTGGGGATCAAACCCAAGGACATTCTACCTATGAACTATACCACCACCCCCAGCCCTTATTATTATTTTTTAAAGTCTTGCTAAATTGCTGAGGTTGACTTCGAACCTGTGATCCTCCTGTCTCAACCTCCCATGTACTGGTATTATGGGCGTGTGCCACCACACCTGGCAAGATTGAGAGCTTAAAGGACACTTGTGTGCACTTCATGCCTGGGATCCACATGATCTCAGTGGGTTTTGTCATATTTTCTCTTTTGAGAAAGTCTGTTTATTCTTGTGTCTTGGAAATCTCTGTTTGTTCACAGAGACAATGCTTTCTGGACTTTCACCCACATTCTCTTTTCCCTTAGTCCTGGTGGGTGAGTCCGGAAGGAGAGACATCAAACGTTCTATTCCAGGGAGACATTTCACTACACTTCCCCAGGGCTGCCCACCGGTCCTCTCTGGTTGTGTCTCTATACACTGGGGAGACATTAGGGCAAGTCTTCTCCTAACTTTTTCTCCATGCCTCTTCTTGTTTTGGTATTGCTTCTGGGGAGATGAGGCTAGGAGTTACCTGCCCATCTTTGGAAACTCCTGGGTTTGTTGGTGTAACACTTTTCAAAGATTTAGGATGAGATTTTCCTTTCTCATTTATATATGTATTTAGAATAGTTGACAAAATTTATTTTTCTTTGGCTCTGCTTTTCTGTATGTCCTTCATTGCCTTGTGTGAATTAGGCAATTTTATAATTTGGTTCCACTTTGTCATCTTACCACAGGGTTGAATACTTGTTTTTCTTCCAGAAACATTCATCATGTAACATTTCTTTTTACTTAGCAGCATTTCTCTAACCTGTGGCTAGAATTGAAAGGTAGAGTTATAGGATCTCTGAGTCTAAAGTTTTCTGGTGAAAACCAAAATATTTCACACCTGGTTTGCATTTTATGAGGACTCTACAGGCGTCATCATTTTCTCTGGATCCCCAACAGGCTTTTAAACATATATATGCTTACATTTTTATGGTGTGTACTAATAAATAAGAGCTTTGATTTTTTATTCTAGCTCTGAGGGAGAAAGCAGGCATTATGTTTAATATTAACTATATCAACAATCATGGCCAGGTTCCAATCCATTCTTTGATTTAACTCTTTAAGAATATTTAGTTTAAAATAATTCCTTTCCACACCACCCCCGGGTCTTTTCTAATTATATGTTGGTTGGCCTGAATGTCTGTGAATGCTGGTCTTGGCTGTTCCTCCTACAGGATTTGTCTTCATGAAGGCATGCAGGATTCTTAGATTTCCTCCCTTTTGCTAAAAATAAAACAGCATGCCGTTACAGTAATATAGCCTACACTCACGTGTTAAGGATGAAAAGTCCATGGATTTTTGCCTTAATTCTCTCTAAATTACATTTGGTTTTTTTAATGGGCTCAGAATGATGCATGGTGGTTAAACTTCAGTTCCAGAATTAAGATTTGGTATATTTCCAGTGATGGTACTTGAACCTCTTTTTCTAAGATTTTATAAAGAGTTGAGTGAACGTGTTTTCCTAGGATAAGTAAAGTTCTGTTTGGAGATAAGGCTGTGCATTAGCTACGGATTAGGGATGGCTGGGTTTCTAATACAAGGTAGTTCAGTCGCTTGAGTCTGTAAGTCATTTGTACTTGTTGGGGTACATGCCCTGATTTTCAGTTTGGAAAATATGTTTCCTGAATTAGTTTGCTAGGGTTGCTATAATGAATTACCACAGATTGGGCAGCTAAAAAAAATTATTTTCTCACAGTTCTGGAGGCTGAACGTCCAAGATCAAGGAGTCAGCAGGTTTGCCTTCTTCTGGGACACATGGTCTTTCTTTTGAGCGTACACAAGCCTCTGAACTAATATTCTATTTTTAGAACACCAGTCATATTGGATTAGGGCCCATACTAAGACTTCATTGTACCTTAATTATTACTTGAAAGGCTCTTCTGTCTTCAAATACAGTTATAGTCTGACGTACTAGGGGTTAGGACTTCAATATATCAAGTGTTTGTGTGTGTGTATGTGTGTGTGTATGTTGGATGTGTATATACTTTTGTGTGTATAGATTATATATACATGTATTCTAGTCTCCGGTATATACCTGAGACCTGAACTTCTTCAGGTAGTCCTGGTTGTATTAATTGGCTTCCATTGCTATAACAAAATATCTGAGATAATCAACGTATAAAGAGGAAGGTTTGTTTTGGCTTACAGTTTTGGAGGTTCTAGTTCATGATTGGCTAACTCTGTTGCTTTGGGTCTGTGGCAAGGCAGCACCTCATGACAGAAATGCATGGTGGAGCAAAACTCACATCAACAGGCAGGGAGCCAAGAGGAAGAGGGAGGAGCTGGGGTCATCCCACAACCCTCTTTCCAGGCATGCCTCCAATGACCTATGGCCCACCCTTGAAGCCTGGATTCCTGAAGGCTCTATCACCTTCCTATAGCATCCCCCTGGGGACCAACCCTTTAATACATGGGCCTTTGGGACATTCGAGAGCCAACGTACAGCAATGGCCCTACGCAGTGTGCTCATCAATACACTGAAGAACAATGATGACCTCAAGGTGGTGACAGGCTACTTGATACCACGCAAGAATCAGAAGCACATTCATCTCAGAAAAACTATAATAATAGAAATGAAGTAACACATTATTATATAATAAATATAAGAACCCAGAGTGACTTTAGATAATGACAGCTGAGGCTACCAATTGCAAAATATGAGGCTGTCGATCATGATGAAACGACATCTCAGAATTTGTTAAGTAATCAAAGCTTACAAGGTGGTGCATTCATATTTTCCCATCGCCCACTGTGAGGCTGTACTTTTCTTGGTGAGGAGAAGAAATCTTACGGCTCCTGCCCTTGAGAGTTGCTGGTTTAGGATGTCAACTAGGTTGAGATCCAGATGCAGCAAGGTCGCCCAGGAGTATGTCCTCTGAGCTATCCGACCCCCTTCTCAGATCCAGATCAGATCCGCTCAAACTCTTCGTCCACCAGACAGCAGACCTTCAATGCTTCCACCAAAACGTCCATACATTCCCGTCACCTTCCCAGTCCCCTCCACTCTCCAGCTCCTGGCTTCTGCTGCACTATTGTTCTCTATCCACTGTCTCTCAGCTGTTCCTTCACTTTTACCTTGGAGCCAATCCAAATTGGGGACACAGCCCTCGATTCTTTGCTCCTTCTGTTAAAACACAATGCCTGCGAAGCAGCTGCATGTGGGAGATCTCTGCTGGCGATCTGATGACAAGGACGGTTACATTGCACAGCTGCAGAGCAATTCGTCTAAAACTGAGTCATGGACTCCCCTGGGCTTCAAAATGTCACCTGGGCATTTCCACCAACTCTCATTGCATTTCCCCACTCTTCTGATGAAAACTCTTTCTGTCCTCTCTTCCTTCAACTTCTTTCTTCCTCTTCCTCTTTTCTCTGCTTTTCCCCTCCTCACTCACTCTATTCCTCTAGGTCTCTTTCATGAATTAAGCAGAGCTACTTAACTGTCTTTTTGTAGTTCGCTTCCAAATCACATCCTCAGGGCCTTGCCCTCTACCCCTTCTCCAAAATACAAATGTAGTTCTATTCCCAAAGTGGAATGCTAGAGCTCTCTGGTAATAATGAGTGTTGTTATCCATGCAAAGGGATTAAGTGTTAGCATCTAAGAAAAAAAAGTTGCAAAAATTCTGTGAAAATTTAGGAAAAGATGTGACTGGCAGTTATGATTCGGATGTGGAATGGCCCCCAAAAGCTCATGGATCCCGATGCAGGTTCAGAGGTGGTGTTCTGGTGATGACTGGATCAGGAGGGCTCTGACCGCTTGTGGATGAATTCATTGGTAGATGAATGGACTATTGGGAGGTGGGACCTCGTTGGAGAACACAGGTCACTGGGGCGTGCTCTGGAACGGTTTATCCTCTCCAGTCTCCTTCTCTCTCTCTCTCTTTCTCTCTCTCTCTCTCTCTCTCTCTGCTTCCTTACTTTCATGAGCTGAGCAGCTTTCCTCTACCATGCTCTTCTGCCATGATGTTTTTGCCCTGGAGCCAGCCAACCATGGACTGAACCTCTAAAATTGCAAGCCAAAATAAATCTTTCTTCCTCTAAGTTGCACTTGTCTGGTATTTTGGTCACAGTGATATAAAGCTAACACACTAGCCATACTTTCAAGTGTGTGTGTTTTGCCAGATGACTCTCTAACAGGGTCTCAAAAGATAAAGAGGAGGGAATGAACCCTCTACCCCACTCTACACTGAGGGACTAGTATAAGTGGTAAAGTAAAAGACTCTGGCTTTATACGGGAGAGAAAGTGATAACCTTTTTCTCATACGTCATAAGGGTCAGAGAGAGTTGATACTCCCATCACAAAAAGCAGATGAACAAGAGAAAGCAGAACAAACTTACTTATTCAGTCTTTACATGACATGAGCAAATTCAGAAGTAAAGACCCAAAGACCTAGGGAAAACTTCATTTTTATGCTAAGTCAGATGAAAGACATGGACAGTAGTGGAAAAACATGACTAGACCAAAATGGGTATGGTGCAATAGTAATAAACTGGGGTGGAGAAGCTTCATTGAGGCCTGCTTGTTCTGTCCGACATTCCTTCCCTCCAGGGATGGGGAGGGACACTTGATACCTGAGCACCTTTGGTGGGGGACCAACTTAGGTGGAGAAATGGGGGAAACAAGAAGGGGGCCGGAAGAGGTCAGATAGAAGGCCTTGCTTCTGAGGCCATTCCAGCTTTTTCAGTTTTAAGTGCTCAGCACAGGTGTGATACTTTAGAGTATCATGTTCTGAACCCCAAATAAGCTGGAGGAAAGGGTTCTAGAAGAAGGCTGGGAGAGAAGGATAGGAGAGAGGCTGCACCCAAATTTCCAATAGCACGTGTAGGGTTGACTGTCAAAGATTTTATAAGTTTTTATTTGTTTTGTAAAGGATTCTAAGAATCAGAGAATAAAATCCAGGGGCAATTGATTCTTCAGAAGAAAATAAATGATTTCTTCAGAGGAAGTTTAAGTCTCTCCAGTGGTTTGAGGATTTTCTGCTATTTTTTAAAATAACAGCAATCCCAAATGACAATCTAAAAGTTAGAACTTAATCCTGTGATCCAGTGATTTTCCAATGGGGTATGTACCCTCAGAAGATACAAAAGGTAGTTCAATTGGGAATAGGCAAATGTATTAAAATGTTTCAAGTTGTATCTCATACTATTATTAAAATTTATTTTTTTAATTTATCTGAAGTAGATTTGAATTCTTATTGATGTACAGCTCTCTGGATTTTAACACATGCACACACACACACACACACACACACACACACACACACTCTTGTGGCCAATCACCGTAATCAGAGCATAGGGCAGTTTCCTCACTCCCAAGTAATGACTTAGGAGACCATGTCATACTTTTCAATGTATATTTTCATTTTGTATATTATTTTATCATATTTAAAATATAATACTATGAATACTATGGTGATGCATGTTTGTAATTTTTAAATAAGTAACCATATTTTAGAAGTGTATAATTAAGAACAAAGGTCATTGGCCAGGACCTGTATAGATGATATATAATAAAAACTGCTTATTAGAAAAAATGACATATGCTGAACTTTTTTTTTTAAGGTCACTGGGTAGCTGAGCTAAAACTCTGCTGCTGAGAACCCAGAGGCTGGCGGACCAAGTAGGAGATGACCATGATTACTCTAGTAAGAAGTGGGCCTGGGCACCAGAGAAGGAAAGGTGGATTTGAGAGACTTCCATGGGGTGCAGTGGGGAGGTGCAGGGGAGGTGTGGGGAGGTGTGGATGAAGGAGAGGGAGAAGTCCAGCACCGATGCCAGGGTGCCGCAGGGGAGGCGACGGTGATAGCAGTTCCATGGATGGAGAACGTGACCACAGCAGGAGGGCTGGGTTACGGGGTGAGGAGAAACTGCAATCATGTAATGATGTGGAACATGTAGGTGTTGGGGTGCATATCAGGATTATCTTTTTGGACTAACAGTTGATAGTTTCAGCCAGTTGGAGCCACTTAAAAGATGCACAGGCCCATCTCCCATCTGTCATTTAACAGGATTCACTTCTGGACACGTACTTTAAAAGGGACCCTTCTTAATTTTCCTAAAAAAAAGTTGACTTCACACTTTTAGGCAGCTAAACCTCAGGGTCTCAACTGGAAAACAACTTGGCATCCGACAGCCAATAATCGCTGTCAATGATCCAACCTCCTTCTGCGAGGTCAAATTTTCAGTTTCCACATAGAAGTGACAATATGTGGTTTTTGTCTTTCTGTGCCTGACTATGTCACTTAATATGATGTCTGCTGGTTCCATCTGTTTTGATGCAAAGGACAGGATTTTATTCTTTTTGTGGTTAAATAATATTCCATTGTGTAGACACACCACATTTCTTTTTTTTTTTTTTGTTGATCCCTTGATGGGCACCTGGGCTGATCTCAGATTGTAGCGTTGTGACTAGTACTGCGATACACATGGGAGTTCAAGCATCCTTCCACATGACTGATTTTATTTCCTTTGGATAAATACACAATAGAGGGATTCTGGGGCACCAAAATACACTTAGCAAAGAGAAATTAGTCTTGCTGGCATCTGACAACCAATATTGGTATGTGCCTATAATCTTAGAGACTCATGAGGCTGAGGCAGGAGGATCACAAGTTTGAGACCAGCCTGGGAAACTTAGCAAGACCGTGTGTCAAAATAAAAAAATTATCCAGGTGTGGATTATAATCATAGTAGTTGGGAGGCTGAGACAGGAGGATTGCAGGTTCAAGGACAGCCTCAGCAAGTTGCTGAGACTCTCTGCAACTTAGCAAGGCCCTGTTTCAAAATAAAAATAAAATAAAGGGCTGGGGGTGTAGCTCTGAGGTAGAATGCCCCTGGGTTCAATCCCCAGTAGCACAAAACAAACAAACAAACAAACAAAAAATAAAGAGCTGGGGTGTAGCTCAGTGGCAGAGTGTCCCTGGGTTAAATCCCCAGTAACAAAAGAAAGAAGGAAGGAAGGAAGGAAGGAAGGAAGGAAGGAAGGAAGGAAGGAAGGAAAGAAAGAAAAAGTTAGTCCTTGTGTTCTATAGCCTAGTAAAGTCTACAATAGGTTAAATAACTAGAAGAGTCAAACTGTCCCAAGACATAGAAGTGATTAATGCCTGAGGAAATGGAAACGTTGATTACCCTGAGGTGATCATTATGCCTTGTATATGTGTGTTGAATTATTGTACTATAGTCCATAAATATGTAAACATATTATGTCTATTTTTAAAAGCTTATAAAAGAAAAGAAAAAGAAGCACCAGTCCTAAGCATACTTTTTCTGTCTTAACTCCTTCTCTGTCCAAAGTCCAGTAGGAAGGGAGCAAAGGGCTGCATAAGAGAGGGATGAAGTTGAGGGTGAACATGGGGAGCGGAGCCTGTTCATCTGAGCAGATACCTGTCTATCTTTGTAGCAAGGCCTGAGGC
Organism: Glis glis; assembly: GCA_004027185.1. Lineage (NCBI taxonomy): Eukaryota > Metazoa > Chordata > Mammalia > Rodentia > Gliridae > Glis > Glis glis. Next base: position 60,202 of record PVJS01005843.1, read on the forward strand.
TATTAATGGGCAAACAAGGAAATCTGGAAGGATCTTGGGTTAATTTTAGAGGAAAAGCTAAAGACCCTAATTGCAGGACTTGAGACGGGGTCTCAATTATGATATGATATTATTTCAGAAACTGCACTGTGGTAGTTGTTTTGAAAGAGAGTATTAGGAGAAAATTGGATGCAGATGTATTCTTTAACCTGATAAAAAATAAGGAAGATTCTAAGCTTTGCTGATATTTAATACATGCCTTGAGAGTAAGTAGTATATGTTTATAAAATTTAAGTCAATGTCATATTTGGAAATATTTTACTAATAGGAACTCATGACTCAAAAAGTTTGAACTCTATTGGTGTATCAGGAAAATGAGGAGCGGGCAGGCTAGATGGAGACCCATGGGTTTGGACATTAGTGGGGTAGAAAAGAGGGGAGACTGGGCAGTTGGGATAAAGAGGAAGATGGCGATGAGATTTCAGGGGTGGGTTCTACAGGACTTCGTGGTTGACAGACTGTGAGTGAATCTTTGATAAACCTTGACCCCGCCATGAAACACTTCTTACTGCCTTCTTAGTAATTGCAGAGAACTGCATCTTTCTGTTACGGCGATGCATTCCCACTAGTTATTTACTGTCCTTTTCCACTGGGTCATCTGAAGCTGTATCCCAGGTAGTTCAATGGTTGCTAAATTCACGTCGCAAGATGGAAATTACAATAAGTGTTTTAAGAGCTCAAAAATACAAGGGAGACTTATTTTTGAACAAGAGAGTATTCTTAGAATTTTGCATCAAGAAAGAATAGTGCATTATGATAGGCTAAGGATTAAGACCAGCCTTAGGATTCTGTATTACAGTTTAAAAATTAGTGGGGGTCAGCCATTTGTTGCTACTGTTATTTGAAATGTATATGATAATTATAAATGTATATAAATGTATATAATAATTAAATGTGTATGATAATTAAATGTATATGATAATTATTCAAAACTCATATTTTACAAATTGCAAGTATAATAAGAGTCAAAACGAACCATAAAAGCTATTTTCTCTATACAAAAATATGAGTCAAAATTAGCCATAAAAGTTATTTTCAAAGCATTTCCTTTCGGACACTTAAGGAATGCTGACTATTCAACAAACAGTAGTTGCCTAAAGAGGATTTTTGGTCCCATGATCTGGCTGAAGCTTTGCGCTAACAGCTGCTTATCTCATGAATGGAATTTCCTGTTAATATTCTTGCAGGCTAATTGTTCATCAAAAGTATAACAAATGTCAACAACTATCACAAATGTGTCGCGTCTCAGTACTTAAGAGACAGCAGAAATAGTTCAGAAGTTTAACTTGCTTGAAAGGCAAGAGCACAATCTTCAGCCTTTGTCAGGAACAACCCCTAATGGGATGAATGCTATTGGAGCATCCATTTGGTTTATTGTATTTTATTTTTTGCGGTACTGGGGATTGAACTTGGGGGCATTCTACCTCCAAGCTATACACCCCAGCCCTATTTTTTTATTTTTTATTTTGAAACAGGGTCTCACAAGTTGCAGAGGGTCTCACTCAGTAGCTGAGGCTGGCCGCGAACCTGTGATCCTCCTGTCTCAGCCTCCCACGTACTGAGATTACAAGTGTGCACCACCACGCCTGGCTTAACCATTTGGTTTAAATAACCTCTTTCTTTTTAATTCACAACAACATATGGCTTAAGATAGGCCACAGGAAGAAACAAAACTGTCACTTCAAACGGTGACATTTAAACACCTTTGTTTTGGATTTCTTGTACTTTTCATCCCAACTTCATATGGGAATATATATTTTCTTAGATTAAAAATGCTTCAAACAGACTCTTAAATTCTTTGGCAACAACCTCAAAGACCTCTGCCCTTTAACGTCAGAAGTGACTTGCTTAGAATGGAGGCCCCAGCGGTCGGAAGGAACAGCACCAGGATCCCAGGGTTTGGATCCCAGGTGGAAATTTAGTGTCAGTAGAAACTTCCTGGAACACAGACCACAGATTTCCTCCCCACCCCAACCAGCAAAATTAGCATTTTGCACTAAGGTGTAAACTCAGGAGCTGTTTTCGGAAGGTGCTCAGGGAAGAAATGTTAGCACAACGTCTGTCCTCCTTCAGAGTATTAATCACGCCCTATTTTCTTTTCCTGAGCCCTAACAAATTCAGGTGCCGAGGCGCTGGAAACCGACTGCAGGTCTTTATTTTGTTCTCTTCCAGGTGGTCTGGATCTTTGTTTATCAGACACAGAATCAGATGGAGTCAGGCTTCCTGCTCTTTTTTTTTTTTTTTTTTTTTTTTTTT
>PVJS01005844.1:0-36573 GCA_004027185.1 Glis glis
TCAATCCCCGGTACCGCAAAAAAAAAAAAAAAAATCCTCATGACCCTTCACCCAGCTCTGTCAACTCAGTCTTCAATCTTGCTTCTAGTATACCCCTAACCACTTCTCCCCAACATATTATTTTGATGCAGATTCCAAATAGCATAACATCTTGTCCATAAATGTTTCAGTATGTATCTCTAAAACAAACTTACAAAAAGCATAATTATGAGCCGGGAATGGTGGCACGCACACTTGTAATCCCAGTACTTGGGAGGCTGACACAGGAGGATTGCAGGTTCACGGCCAGCCTCAGCAACTTAGTGAGGCCCTCTGCAACTTAGCGAGACCCTGTTTGAAAATAAAATAGGACTGAGGGTGTAAGGGTGTACCTCAGAGGTAGAATGCCCCTGGGTTCCATATCCCCAGTACCAAAACAAAAATAATTAGGCAGGCATGGTGGCACATGCCTGTAATCACAGTACTTGGGAGACTGAGACAGGAGGATTGCAGGTTCAAGGATAGCCTCAGCATAATTATAATACCATTATAAAATTCAAAATTATTAACAATAAATCCCTACTATCAAGTATCTAGTCAGCTTTTAAATATCCAGTTGTCTCAGAAACTTCATTATCTTTACTATTTTACACTTTGGTTGTTTGAATCAGGATCCACACATTGAAATCTGTTGCCATTTCTCCAAAGTCGTGTGTGTGTGTGTGTGTGTGTATGTGTGTGTGTGTGTGTGTTTTACTGGGGATTGAACCCAGGGGCATTCTACCTCTGAGCTACACCCCAACCCTATTTTTATTCTTTTATTTTGAAACAGGGTCTCACTAAATTGTGGAGGCTGGCTGCGAACCTGCAATCCTCTTGTCTCAGCCTCCCAAGGACTGAGATTACAAGCGCGTGCCACCAGCCCGGCTTCCCGAAGTCTCTTTGATGTTGCAGGTTCCTCCCTCGTGTCTCTTTTCCCTTGCAATGTGTTCAGTGAAGACACGGTGGCCCTTTTCTTTCAGTCGCTCTCATTCCTCTTTCAGTCTTTTCCAGAGCATTTGAGAAATCGACAAAGCTTCTCTCTATTCTGAAATAATGAAAAGACTCACTGAACAAAGAAAAGCTTTTATACATTCCCAATTCCAATTAACTTCCCCTCTGCCCTGTACACAGGAGGGAGCCTCAGCCATAGTGGTCCCCAGGGCCGAGCATGTGATGCTGGATATGTATTTGTAGAAAGAAGGTAGACAGGAAGAAAGAGAGGTTATTCGAAAAAGAGCCAAAGGGGAAGCAAAGAAAACTTGGTAGAGCCTTCCTTCCTTTCTTTTTCCTGTTTTGCTCTATTATTGTTTTTTGTGGTACTGGGAATTGAACCCAGGGGTGTTCTACCTCTGAGCTATACCCCCAGCCCCATTTTATTTATTTTATCTTGAAACAGGGTCTCACTAAATTGCTAAGGGTCTCACTAAGTTGCTAAAGCAGCCTTCAAATCTGTGATCCTCTTGTCTCAGCCTCCCAAGTACTGGGATTACAGGTGTGTGCCACTATGCCCAGCTGATACTACAGTTCTTTAAGAATGTAGGACAGAACGTCTATATTCAGGAACCCTCTCTTTTTTTTTTTTTTTTTTTAGGAACCCTCTCTTTTGAAAAGTACTGTATAGTCTAATTTTTTTTTTTTTGGTACTGGGGACTGAACCCAGGGGCATTCTACCTCCAAGCTACACCCCCAGCCTGATTTCATATCTTATTTGGAAACAGGGTCTCACTAGGTCGTGGGGGGACTCACTAAGTAGCTGAGGCTGCTTTGAACCTACAATCCTCCTATCTCAGCCTCCCAAGTACTGGGATTACAAGCGTGCACCACCACGCCCAGCTTAGTCTAAATTTTTTTTTTTTTTTGCGGTACCAGGGATTGAACCCAGGGCCGTTCTACCTCTACACCCCTGGCCCTATTTTTTATACTTTATTTTGAAACCGGGTCTCACGAAGTTGCGGAGGGCCTCACTAAGTAGCTGAGGCTGGCCGCGAACCTGGATCCTCCGGTCTCAGCCTCCCAAGTACTGGGATTACAAGCGTGCGCCACCACGCCTGGCTTAGTCTAAATTTTTAAAGGCCCTTCAAGATCCGGGCTCCCACTGATCTTGCCAGGCTTACTAACGACCCTCTTAAAACCTTGGTAGTGTGTGTGTGTGTGTGTGTGTGTGTGTGTGTGTGTGTGTGTGTTACTGGGGATTGAACACAGGGGCATTCTACCTCTGAGCTTCACCCCAGCCCTTTTTTATTTATTTATTTATTTATTTATTTATTTATTTATTTATTTATTTTTATTTATTTTTTGCGGTACCGGGGATTGAACGCAGGGGCGTTCTACCTCCGCGCTACACCCCCGGCCCTATTTTTTTATACTTTATTTTGAAACCGGGTCTCACGAAGCTGCGGAGGGCCTCACTAAGGAGAGAGAAAGAGAGAAAGAGAGAGAGAGAGTGAGAGAGCTGAGGCTGGCCGCGAACCCGGATCCTCCGGTCTCTGACTCCCAAAGTACTGGGATTACAAGCGTGTGCCACCACGCCCGGCTATGTATTTATTTTTTGAAGCAGGGTCTTGCTAGGTTGGCTGAGGCTGTCCTTGAGCCTGTGATCCTCCTGTCTCAGCCTCCCAAGTACTGGGATTCCAGGCATGCGCCTCCATAACTGGTTAAAACCTTGGTAGCATCTTTTAATAAAAAAGCAGCCGGGCGTGGTGGCGCATGCTTGTAATCCCAGTACTTGGGAGGCAGAGACCAGAGGATCCGGGTGCGTGGCCAGCCTCAACTAATTAGTGAGGCCCTCCGCAACTTCGTGAGACCTGGTTTCAAAATAAAGGATAAAAAATAGGGCCGGGGGTGTAGCTCGGAGGTAGAACGCCCCTGAGTTCAATCCTGGGTACTGCAAAAAATAAATAAATAAAAAATAAAACAAAAAAGCAGATAAAGCAAAATAAAATGAAACTAGCTTTTTTTATCATAAAAGTAATTTGTGTCTATAGGAAAAATGAAAGTTTTAAAAAAGAAAAATTAAAAATTAAACATTTCCTTTCTTAGAAGTAACCATATGTATTTTTTTGCTTCAGCTATGGTTCCAGCCAGGTATGGTGGTGCACACCTGTAATTCTAGTACTTAGAAGGCTGAGACAGGAGGCTTGCAGGTTCAAGGCCAGCCTCAGCAATTTAGTGAGACCTAGTTTCAGAATAAAAAATGAAAAGAGTTGGCGGTGTATCTCAGTGGTAGACTGTCCCTGGGTTCAATCCCTAGTCCCCCCCCCCAAAAAAAATATATGATTCCAGTTACTGGCTTGGAGACATGAAGTATCATGAGATGATTCTGGGCTTATTTTGTTCATTTCTATCAGTGACAACTGTACAGCCTTTTTTGGGGGGGAGGCGGGTACTGGGGATTGAACCCAGGGGCATTCTATCTCTGAGCTATACCCCCAGCCCTATTTATTTATTTTTATTTTTTGGTACCAGGAATTGAACCCAGGGGCATTCTGAATGCCTCTGAGCTACATCCCAGCCCTTTTTATTATTTTATTTTATTTTACTTTTTGTGGTGCTGGGGATTGAACCCAGGTGCATTCTACCTCCGAGCTACATCCCCAGCCCTATTTTTTAATTCTTTATTTTGGAACAGGGTCTCACTAAGTTGCAGACAGCCTCATGAAAGTAGCTGAGACTGGTCGCGAACCTGCAATCCTCCTGTTTCAGCCTCCCAAGTACTGGGATTACAGGTATGTCCCACTAGGCCTGACTTGGTTTTTATTTTGAAGCAGTATCTTGCTAAATTGCTGAGGTTGGCTTTGAACCTGCGATCCTCCTGTCTCAGCTTCTCAAGTACTAGATTACAGGCGTGTGGCACCACACCCAGCATCCCCAGCCCTTTTTATTTTGAGAGAATCTCAATAAGTCACCTAGACTGGCCTGGAACTTGCGATCCTCCAGCCTCAGCCTCCCAAGTTGCTGGGATGACAGGTGCACGCCATCTTGCCGACTGCTCCTTACTGCTTATTGATGGGTCATTCGTTTTGTGCCAAGGCACAACCCTTAGCACTTCTCACCGGCTCTGAATAGAGCTTGTTTTTATCCACTCAGACCCTGAAGGTGTTTGCATTTGCACCAGGCTGAATCTTGTCCACTTTCCACTGTGCAACTGTAGCATTGGTATCAACTCCTGATGTAGGCCCAGAAATAAGCCAGCCTCGCCCACAAACCCTCCACATTAGAAGAAAAGTCTTATTCCCTCTTCCTCTATCCTAATAGCAGGGGGAAAGGCCTTGAGCTTTGGACAACAAGGAAAGGCTTCCTGCTGTCCTGCCAAGCCTTGAATCCCTGCCTTCCTCAGTCCATGATATTATTGTGAGGGTCAGAGCTGGTATGCCCCAGATGTCCTGCCACCCTGTTCCAGGGGAGAGTATTAAATGAGGCTACTTGGAGCCGGGCGTGGTGGTGCACGCTTGTAATCCCAGTACTTTGGGAGGCAGGGACCAGAGGATCCGGGTTCACGGCCAGCCTCAGGTCTTTTTCCCTCTTCCTCTCTCTCTCTCTCTCTCTCTCTCTCTCTATTTAGTGAGGCCCTCCGCAACTTCGTGAGACCCGGTTTCAAAATAAAGTATAAAAAATAGGGCCGGGGGTGTAGCGCGGAAGTAGAACGCCCCTGGGTTCAATCCCCGGTACCGCAAAAAAAAAAAAAAAAAAAATGAGGCTACTTGGTAGGACAAAGCAGATCAGCCTCCTCTCCATAGTGGTGCAGGCCTTTCTCCAACCACTTGCTCTCTGGGAGGCCGTGAGCCTATGAGCCTTTTGAATAAGCATTCCCCTTCCACTTGGGTATAGTCCAGCTGCCCCATCTCAGCATCTGCTTTACTGGGATATACTTTTTCAGTCTGTCAACAGTTTATTTATTTATTTATTTAACTTACTTATTAAGTGTTGGGCATTGTTCTGGGCTCCGGGGATTCAGCAGTAAATAAGACAGGCAAGGTTCTGTCTTCTTGGAGCTCGCCTGCTAGTAAGAGATGCACACATTAATCAGGTCATCATGCTAATAAACACACAGTAGAGTGTTCTAACAATGGAATGCATGGGGACCTGCTGCCCTGTAATACCCCTCTACAATCCTTAGCAGCAAGTGGGGTCTGTGATCCCCAAAAGTATAATAATAATAATAATAATAATAATAACAACAGTGCCAGGCATTTTAATATGTTTTATTTTTATGTGTGTGGTGCTGGAGATTGAACCCAGGGACACTTTACCTCCCAAGCTACACCCTCAACCCTTTTTATTTTATATTTGGAAACAAGTTCTCACTAAGTTGGTTAGAGCCTCCCAAAATTGCTGAGACTGTCCTTGAACCTGCGATCCTCCTGTCTCAGCCTCCCAAGTACTGGGATTACAGGCGTGCACCACCATGCCCAGCTTGTTAATATGTTTTACACATTAATTTACTTAATCCTCACACAACCCTATCAGGCAGGTAATGTCATTCTCATCCTCATTGTACAGGATGAGAGGTGCACTTATAGCCCCGAGAAGTTAAGTAACTCGTCCAAAGTCACACAGCTAGTGCGGATGATGCTTCACTCTTGGCTGAGGAGCAAACTTTCCTGTGACCTGTTGAATTTCAAAATATGCAATAACCCCTTGAGAATAAGACAGATGGAACTGTGTTCACCTCCAGCAAGTAAGATTTTAGGTCAGAAACCAGGAAGAACTCATTGGCAACAGTTATGAGCATAAGAGAAAGGAATTTCTTTTCTCCTCTGAATTTTATTTTTTTGTGGTGGTGCTAGGGATAGAACTCAGGGGTATTCTACCTTCAAGCTCCACCCCAGCCCTATTTTATTTTTTACTTGGAAACAAGGTCTCACGAAGTTGCTGAGAGCCTCGCTAAGTTGCCAAGGATGACTTTGAACCTGCGATCCATTTGTTTCAGCCTCTCAAGTACTGGGAGTACAGGTGTGCGCCACCACACCCGACTTGAATTTTCTATATTGTAAAAATAGAGGAATTTTTCCAGAAAAAAAATAACTCATAATTCTACTTCGTGAATTATGTTCCTCTCCCCATCTTCCTGGGGCAGATTGAGACTGTTCCACAGCTGGCACGAGAAGGGGAGGAACTGGATCTGGCCCTGCCCACAGCAGCACAGATGTGTAGGTAGCAGAGCTCAGCTCCCTCCCTGGGCTTCAGCAACCAGTGACCCCTGGACACAGATGACGCTAGCTCTCCCACCAGGGGCGGCCGCACTGTGGGCTTCGGCAGAGGGAGTGGGTTTCCTTCTGACTATTCCAGTCCACCGCGGGTGACATGAGGCGGAGGCAAAGCTGTGAGGACTTTCCTGCTGTTTCAGATTAAACAGGCCGGGCGTGGTGGTGCACACTTGTAATCCCAGTACTTGGGAGGCTGAGACAGGAGGATCACAGGTTCGCAGCCAGCCTCAGCAACTTGTGAGGCCCTCCACAACTTAGTGAGACCCTGTTTCAAAATAAGGAACAAAATAGCTTGGAGGTAGACTGCCCCTGGGTTCAATCCCCAGTATCAATAAAGGAAGGAAGGAAGGAAGGAAGGAAGGAAGGAAGGAAGGAAGGAACTGTAGCGTGAAGAACGAACGCAGAGGCGGCAGTCAGTAAGTATCAGCAGAGTTCCTGGATGACTGAGGTGCCTTCCAGGTCGAGCACTGCTGTAGGGTCATGAGACCCCTCTGCCTGACCCCACTCCCACTTCTCTCAGCTCCAAGTCGTGGGCTGGAGGTGCAGGAGGCTGCGGGAGCCACCCTCTTGGGTACCTTGGGATGTCCTACCTAACCTGCTCCCCCCAGGATTTCCTTCAGACCTAAGGAAATATATTTCAGATGTGAAATGCTTTAAAGTTTGTTGAGTCTTTTCCTCACAATCCCGCCATCTAAATGTTGATTCTCATATCCACCCTACAGATTGGTAGGACAGGGATCATTGTCCCCACATTTACATTTAGAAGTCAGTGGCAAGCGAGCCCAGTGCTCACCGAGGTCTTCTGATCTCTTAAGCCCCGTGCACTTTCTCTGGGTTTCCTCAGAGCGCCTTCTTGGAATCTTTCCAAACCTTCCCACTGCCTAAGCACGGCACCCCGGATGACCTCTCATTCCCATAGCTCAGAAACAAGTTTGAGAAGCTCCCCTTGACTCCAGGATCCCACGGAGAGCCCAACTGTGTCCCCCCTGGAAGGTGCAACCCCTCAGGCTTGGTCAGAGGCACTGGGACCCAGAACTTGTAAAATGCCCTGATAAGCTTCTTAGAGGAGGCAGGTATTAGCCAGGATTGGATATTCCTCCCCCAACATGCCCTTCACACTCGACCCTGCCTTGTATTAGGATTCCATAGGGGAGCTGGGGGCAGGAGAATGGGGTGTTCCCTGCTGTCCAGCTTTAGACCCCCTCTTTGAGGCCCTGGATTTCCAGAACTGAGAAGACACCCAGATGTCGAGGTTTGAAGGTAAATGGTGTGCTTAGGTAGGAGGGATCCAGGGTGCCAGCTCAGCTCTCCTCTACAGGCGCACTGGAAGGAAAGAGAACCTCCGAAGTTTCTGCAGGACAAGGAGAGGGCTTGCTACAAAGTGCTGAGACAAGGGTCGCTGGGGGAGATAGTGGAAAGAAAACGATAGTGATCGAGAACAAAGAAGAAAGTTCATGTATTCCTACTTCTCCTTTTGCTTTTCCCTCTTTGTTTTTTTTTTTTAAGAAATTGCATTTCTATCTCTAGTTAATGCGTTGTACTAGAAAGATTGGGAAGTTAGGAGGTCATCACATGCTAGCTATGGGATATTAAACAGGTCACATCCCCGCTCTGCCGGTCTTCATGCCTCACGTGGGGAGTTGTAACAGATGCATTCAGCTCACTTCTAATATATTACTATCATATGCAAACCTAATCATTTCTAGTTATTATTTTGTAATATCTGTAGAAATTAATTAGAGCTCTCAGAAATATTTCCTTGGGCTGGGCCTCGATGTCCTTTATGAAATGAGGATTCTTTGAGGGTCTTTCATATTCTTCCGTCCTGCAAGCTTGGTAAAACTAACCCTACGGAGCACTTGATTCTGTCCAATGCTTTTCACAGAATTTATGTGTATTTAGTCTCTCAGAATTCCTGTGACATAAGTATCATGCCTGTTTATTTATGGCATTATTATTGCAATTAAATTTAAATGCAAAATAGGATAATATGTACATGATAAAAAAAGTCAAACTATTAGGATATACAGCGAAAAGTAAGTATCCCTCTGACCTCTGGTCCTGGTTCCCTTCCCCAGATGTCCCTCCAGAGATGGTCTTTGTATAGTCAATATATATGTTACAATACCCACTTCACAGTAAGGCGCTGGGGTTCAGCCTGTTGAGGATGATGTAGCTGGTAAGCAGCAGAGCTGGGAGCCCAGGCCTTCGGCTCCATTTCCTATATTCCTCCCACCACACCACACTGTTTGGGACGCTCCATGACATCAGCTTTTTTTTTTTTTTTTTTTTTTGCGGTACCGGGGATTGAACCCAGGGGCGTTCTACCTCCGAGCTACACCCCTAGCCCTATTTTTTATTCTTTATTTTGAAACCAGGTCTCATGAAGTTGCGGAGGCCTCACTAAGTAGCTGAGGCTGGCCGTGAACCCGGATCCTCTGGTCTCAGCTTCCCAAGTACTGGGATTACAAGCGTGCGCCGCCACGCCCGGCTTCATGGCATCAGCTTTTAAGCTTTGTCCTTTCTGGATGATACAGTGGAATCATTAAAGGAGAGTCAAAAAAACCAAACCCATACAAAACACATGGAGCCTTAATGTCCCTGGCAGTGCCCTCCACAGCTGCCTGTTTCTGTCTACAGTTTAAAACCACGTCTTTCCATTTGATATGGTGAGATCTGTGGCCTGAGCACCTACTATGGATGACTGAGCTTCCAGCAACTCAGGCTAGACCTGAGGAGCACTGGCAGAGCCTTTGCAGGGAGCCTGGGAGGACTGGGTGAATCCACAGAGCAGGCAGGACTCAGCTCGGGAACGGCAGTGCTGCATGCCTGCACAGGAGGAGGCCCCTACTACTCTTTCTCCTCAGAGCAGACACTGCCCCTTGGAGCGAGGGGCAGAGGTAGTTGCTCCAGCAAATACAAAGCCCCCTGCATGATACTTTTGTGCCCCTGGGGCTTACATCATCACTCTTTTCCAGATGAGAGCATCGTGGATCCCAGATCTCCTCTTAGGAAAAAATAATTTTTTTTTTTTTTTTGCGGTACTGGGGATTGAACCCAGGGGCATTCTACCTCTGAGCTACACCCCCAGTCCTATTTTTATTCTTTATTTGGAAACAGGGTCTCACTAAGATGTGGAGGGCCTCACTAAGTAGCTGAGGCTGGCTGCAACCCGGATCCTCCGGTCTCAGCCTCCCAAGTACTGGGATTACAAGCGTGCGCCACCATGCCCGGCTCAGAAAATAATTTCTTTCTCCCTAACTCCAGGTTTGTGGATACCCCCTGGCTGGGCTTCATCGAGAAATGTTCCCTGATCACCAGCCTGAATCCCAGAGCAGCCACTGTCTCTCCATGGGCAAAATGAGAGGCCTTCCGTGACCAGACATAACTGGACATCATGGGGAAATTGATCAGGATGGGGGTGCAGGAGAGGCGGCTACTCCGGCCAAAGCGGCTTCAATGGAGTCGCTTCCTCTTCCTCTTGGGAATGTTGATCATCTGTTCCACCTATCAGCACCTGAGAAGACCTTGGGGCCTCGCCTCCCCATGGGGAGAAATCTCTTCCCGACAGGCTGTAAAACTGGCCATCCGGGACCTCCCCAACGATGAGATGATGACGGTGAGCGGTGACCCTCTAAAAGCTAGCTCTGAAATGGAGGGTGAGCTGTTGGCACCCCAAGCCACAGTAGGCAGGGATCAGGTAACACCTCGCACAACGATGGAGAACACCCCCAACACACCTGGGAGAACAGCCAAGGCCACTCCACCAACACCAAAGAGCAGTTACAGCCCAACGGCAGCAGGTGCAGAAAGAGTGAAGGAAGACACCCCAGCCACACCAGGTAGAGGACCAGAAAACCACACCCCAACTCCAAGCCCGCAAACAGTAGGAAGCCACACCCCAACCCCCAGAGCAGAAATGGAGAGCTACAGCCAAACGCGAGCCAGGAGAAAGGTGAAGAAGTACACCCCATCCCCACCTGGTGGAACAGTCGACACTTCTGCGCCGTCTACACTGATGACAATGGAAGTAAGCCGGGCGACCACCCTGAGGACAACAGAGAAAGACAGTGAAACTGTGGCAACCTATAAAATATTGGAGACCAACTCTCCCAGGAGGATAGTGGAAGAAACCGCCCCGGCTACTCTGAGAAGAGTCAAGAGCACCCCAGCTCCCCTGACACCTCAGGTAGAAGCAAGCACCTTGATTTCTCCGAGGACTACGGTAGAAAAGAAGACCCTGCCGAGCCCCAGCATGGTGGAAAGCAACAGCCCATCTGATCCCTGGGGGTCAGTGGAGAAGGACAGCTGGCTGACTGCTCAGGGGGCAGTCCTGGAGCACGCCTCAGCCACAGCCGACGGGCAGGTGACAGCAAGTACCCTGGCGAGCAGCAGCCCGGCAAAACCCAAAGCCTCCACTGCTACCTGGAGTGTTAGGGATCCCTCACCCAGAACTTCCGCATCCTCCCGCAGAACAGCCGCAGCCACCATCTGGGAGCTGGCCAGGAAGCCTCCCACAGTACCCAGCACGTCGGTGACCCCCAGAGTCAGGGCCAACCCAACCACCCAGGGCCATCGCTGTGTGGTTGTGGAACCAGCCCCAGCTGTCCCCGCCAGCCCATCCCCAAGCCCGACAACGGCCCTGCTCCCAGAGGCGCCCCGTCTCAGTCCCTCGGCGCCTCTGCCCAGCTGGCCAGACCTCCACCCCAAGGCAGAGTACCCCCCGGACCTGTTCAGCGTGGAGGAGCGGCGGCAGGGCTGGGTGGTCCTGCACATCTTCGGCATGATGTACGTGTTCGTAGCCTTGGCCATTGTGTGTGACGAGTACTTTGTCCCAGCCCTGGGTGTCATCACAGACAAGCTGCAGATCTCTGAGGACGTGGCAGGAGCCACATTCATGGCTGCCGGAGGCTCCGCCCCCGAGCTCTTCACCTCCCTCATTGGCGTCTTCATTTCCCACAGCAACGTGGGTATCGGCACCATCGTGGGCTCTGCTGTGTTCAACATCCTCTTTGTCATTGGCACCTGTGCCCTCTTCTCCCGGGAGATCCTCAACCTCACCTGGTGGCCACTGTTCCGTGACGTCTCCTTCTACATCCTGGACCTATCAATGCTCATCTTCTTCTTCCTGGACAGCCTCATCGCCTGGTGGGAGAGCCTGCTGCTGCTGCTAGCCTACGCCCTCTACGTGTTCACCATGAAGTGGAACAAGCAGATTGAGGTCTGGGTGAAAGAGCAGCTCAGCAGGAGGCCAGTGGCCAAGGTCATGGCCCTGGGGGACCTCAGCAAGGTAAGAGCAGGCTGGCTCGGACTTCTCTAGCCACTTTGGAGTGAAAGGGTAGGAGGAAGCCGGGACTGGAGAGTGGAAGGAGCTGGGTCAGACCTCATGACAGGCAGCTTTGGTTCCCTTGCTGTTTATGCACCATTTACAGAGCGCCTGTGCTCCTCCAAGCACTCTGTTGGGGCCTGTGCAGATGTTGCCTTGGCTCAGCCCCTAATCACCCTCTAAAATGGTTATGGTGATCCTCATCTGCGGGAGAGGAAACTGAGGCCTAAAGAAGTTAAACCTTGTGTTCAAGGTCACACAGCAAGTAGGCAGTGGAGCCAGGATTTGAACCAAGTCTGTGTGACAGGGTCTTTGGAAATAACATTTGAGTTGGGCTTTGAAGAATGTGTAGGGAGGTGCCAGACGGGGAGAAATGATCATCTCTCCACGCGCTCGGCGCTTGGGGTGTACGCGGCATCCTTACTTGCATTAATCCTGTCAGTAACATTCCAGACTTGTGCCCGGGTTGGCCTGGATGGGGTCTGGGAAAGGGGTGAAATTTTTTTGTTGTTTTGTTTTTTGGTTTTTTCAATGTTAGGGAAGATGGCGGCTCCACTCATCCGCTGACAAGCCAGCCTGGGGGCAGTGCGTCTGTCTGTTGGAGACTGGACACCAGGAACATTAATCCTGGGTCTTCCTGGCCCAGAAGTCCCTTTCCAAGAACTTTTCTGCCCCCTCGAGGGGATTTCCTGCTAAATTCATTGGATGATTCAATAATCTGGAAGATGAGATTAAATTGAGGAAGTACTCTCTGAAGATTTATCTGAAAGTTTTTGTTCTTCGGGATTCTAAAGTAAGGGTAGCCTAGGGAACAGAGACCCCGTTTCTGTCCTGTTCCTTGCGTGCAAAGAGTACAAGGACTTAGCTACTTAATCCACAGGAGTTTTGATGAGTGCGCAGGATGGAGACCAAACTCAGCAACAAGTCTGGGAGGGACAGCAGGCAAGAGAGATTAAATTTACTTCCTTTAGATTTTGTGTGTGTGTGTGTGTGTGTGTGTGTGTGTGTGTGTGTGTGTGGTACTGGGGATTGAACCCAGGAGCATTCTACCTCTGAGCTACACCCCCAGCCCTATTTTTTATTCTTTATTTTGAAACAGGGTCTCACTGAGTTCAGAGGGCCTCACTAAGTAGCTGAGGCTGGCTGCAAACCTGCGATCCTCCTGTCTCAGCCTCCCAAGTACTGGGATTACAAGCATGCACCACCACGCCTGGTTTAGAATTTTTTTTTTTAAATAACATGTTCTGGCTGGGCGTGGTGGCACACGCTTGTAATCCCAGTACTTGGGAGGCTGAGACAGGAGGATCACAGGTTCACGGCCAGCCTCAGCTACTTAGGCCCACCGCAACTTAGTGAGACCCTGTTTCAAAATAAAGGATAAAAAATAGGGCTGGGGGTATAGCTCAGAGGTAGAATGCCCCTGGGTTCAATCCCCAGTACCGCAAAAAAAAAAAAATAATAACATGTTCTGGTGAGAGCACAGTACAGAGAGCCAGAACACCTGGGTTTTAATCTGATCCTACCTTCTATTAACAACGGTCATGTGTCTGATCTGATCAACCGAGCTCCTTTTGCCTTGTTTGAAGATGGCCCAGAAAGGAGAAAGGGTCTTTCCAGGTCCAGCAGTCAGCAGGTGCCAGAACTGAGTCGGAACCCAGCCTCCTACCCCCCAATCAGCACTATTCCCACCAGACTAATGCTGTAGGAAGCCACGGCTTAAGAAAGAAAGGGAGTCTCAGAGTGTTACAGCATTTAAGATGAGGAAACAGGAGCCTCCCTCCTAATGAAGTTTCTGGGGCAGGCCTTGCTGAGGGCCGGCTAGGAAGCCCGTCTCTCCTCTCAAAAGCCTTCGTGTGTATCAAGCCAGCAGTGGTCAAAACGCCTCTGATTTGCCTCCGGGTCCTTCGTAGCCATTCTGCTTTTTTTTTTTTTTTTTTTTTTTTTGTGGTACTGGGGATTGAACCCAGGGGCATTCTACCTCCGAGCTCCACCCCCAGCCCTATTTTTTATTCTTTATTTTGAAACAGGGTCTCACTAAGTTGCAGAGGGTCTCACTAAGTAGCTGAGGCTGGCCGCAAACCCAGATCCTCCAGTCTCAGCCTCCCAAGTACTGGGATTACAAGCGTGCGCCACCATGCCCGGCTTGTCATTCTGCTTTTATTTAAACTCTACAAATTCTGAATTTTCTATTTCACTAGGGCTAGACCATCAAAGCAAAGCTTGCCAAGCAAATGAAGCCTGATTGTGATTTCAAGAGAATTTGTAACGTAGTAAGAGACTCTTCCAGAGCTTTGCTAGCAGCTCTTTGCCAACCAGTAAGCAGAGTGCTGGTTCTGTTCATTATCTCTTTGTTGAACCAGATCTAGTATGATTTTTAATTGGCAGCATTATTATTTTTTGGTACTGGGGATTGAACCCAGGGGCATTGTACCTCCTAGCCATACCCCCAACCCTATTTTTATTATTATTTTAAAAATTTGAAGTAGAGCTGCATGCTTGTAATACCAGTACTTGGGAGGCTGAGACAGGAGGATCCGGGTTCGCGGCTAGCCTCAGCTACTTAGTGAGGCCCTCTGCAACTTAGTGAGACCCTGTTTCAAAATAAAGAATAAAAAATAGGGCTGGGGGTGTAGCTCAGAGGTAGAATGCCCCTGGGTTCCATCCCCAGTACCTCAAAAAAAAAAAATTGAAATAGAGACTCGCTAAGTTACCTAGTGCTGGCCTCAAACCTGCGATCCTCCTGTCTCAGCCTCCTAAGTACCTGGATTACAGGTGTGCTGCACCACAGCACCGGGCTCACCCTCCCCCAGGGGGTGTAACTACAGAGAGAGGGAGTCACCTTTGCTTGTGTCTTTGTCTGTGTTTGGCTGGCTGTGGCCTTGGATCTGGTTAGAGGGAAATACCTTATACTGCAGTTCCCTGGCAGTCTGAAGGCAAGCCATTTGGTTTTGAATTCATGAAGCAATTCTATGAAAATCCAATCTTTGGTCTAGTAAACCATGCTGGTATTCGTCTTCTGTGGTTTACTGTAAGTCTGAACCCCTGTAAAGTGTTTTGCTTAATAATGAAACTTTATGAAAGTGAGCATACCTCGCTCAAACACACTTCCTTATTGGTTCACACCTTTCCCTGACTAATGGGTTCCTTCTTTAAGCATTACCTGGGAAGGCCGGGGGGCCTGGAAAGCCGGGCTTCTTCATTCAGCCCTGGCTCCAAAGCTGAGGAAGTCAGGGAGAAGTGGGGCAAGGCAAGGAGCAGGCCGGGAAGACAAAGTCACAGCCACAGGGGCTTGGGAAGTCTGAGCAGGGGACCAAAGGGAGGAGGAAAGCACGAGTCAGTTCTTTTTTAGAGAGAAACAGAGACAGAGAAGACACCTGAGCCAGATGTGGTAGCACACACCTGTAATCCCAGTACAAGGGAGGCTGAGACAGGAGGATTGCATGTTCAAGGACAGCCTCAGCAAGTAGTGAGACTCTCATCAACCTAGTGAGACCCTTCTCAAAAATAAAAATAAAATAGGGCTAGGGGTATAGCTTGCCGGGAGGTAGAATGCCCCTGGGTTCAATCCCCAGTACCATAAATTTAAAAAAAAAAGAAAGAAAGAAAAGAAAAGACAAGACACCTGAACCTCTCCCTGCCCCTGCCCCTGCTGCCAGCCTGGGCTGAGGTGTAGAGGACGGTTGACCACAACATGAGGCTTACTATTGCCTCTAAATGGGGAAACAATCTTTGTATCTTCCAAAGGGAAGTCTAGCATCTTGTTCCTACTGGAAACTCCGTAAGTGTTTAGTTTCGCTGGGCGTGGTGGCGCACGCTTGTAATCCTAGTACTTGGGAGGCTGAGACAGGATGATCGCAGGTTTGAGGACAGCCTCAGCAGTTTAGCGAGGCTCTCAGCAACCTAGTGAGACCCTGTTTCCAAATAAGAAATAAAATCGGTCTGGGGGTGTAGCTCAGAGGTAGAATGCCCCTGGGTTCAATCCCCAGTACCACACACACACACACACACACACACACACACACACAGAGTGTTCAGTTTTGTTTCCTCAGGAACCCAAACAGGCCAGAGAGTGCAATTTAGTGAGAGAAAGGAGTTGGGGAGGGATCCATGCTTATGAGGAACCTATTTCATATACTTAGGGTCTCAGCAATTTCTCTTTAAACCCTACAAGATTAGATTAGTTTGCAGATGAGGAAACAGAGGCTCAGAGTATAATTAATGCAGCCAAAGTTACACAGCTGGTTGGTGGCGTGGACACTGATCATGAATCATTAGATCTGGATTTTAACCAGGCACCACTGCTAACTCTCCCTGAGACCCTGGGAAAGTCAGTGCGACTCATCAAACCATGATTAGTTAAGGACCTAATGAAGGTGCCTAAAGCAGTATGAAAAACAAGAAGATTGTGTCTTTGAATAGAAGGGACAAGCAAAGAGGAACGTAATTGCGATGAAGGTCCCGTGCGAAGGGCGACACGTGGCTTTGCTTTCTAGACAGGCCCTAGAGTCCTCGTAAAGTGAGTGGGATGAGCTAGTGCAGGAGTTGGCAAACTTTTTCTGTGAAAGGCCAGACAGTGAATATTTCAGGCTTTTTAGGCCATGCAGTCTTTGTCACAACTACTCAACTCTGTCTCTGTGGCGTGAAGGCAGCCGCAGAACATAAATAAACAAGTGGGAATGGCCACACGGTATTTTACTAAGAGCAACATGCTCACAGGTATTCTCCCACCTGGACAACTTAGAGAATAATTCGTTTTCTTACTGAATCTTTGTGTGTGTGTGTGTGTGTGTGTGTGTGTGTGTGTGTGGTACTGAGGACTGAACTCAGGGGCATTCTACCTCTGACCTACACCCTCAGTCCTATTTTTATGTTTTATTTTGAAACAGGGTCTCACTAAGTTGCGGAGGCCTCATGAGGTTGCTGAGGTTTGTAATCCCAAGTACTGGGGTTACAGCATGCACTACCATACCCGGCTTCTTACTGGATCTTTACTCAATTGTTATCTGTTGAGTTTCTGAGCTAGAGGACTTTTCACCTTATTTTTTATTCTGCCCTAAGTATCTAGAATCAGAATGAAGGCTGGTTTCTTTTTTTAGAATTCTAATAAAAATTCACTTATGAATATTTCCAGAAAAGTTGATTTAATATTAATCATAGATATATAGTATCTTAGAGTCTTTATTTGGATACTGGCTGAAAAAAATTCAAAGCTTAACATATTTCAGACAACATTGCCAAGCTGACATATATATATATATATATTTTATTTTTTTTTATTTTTTTGCGGGACTGGGGATTGAACCCAGGGGCATTCTACCTCTGAGCTACACCCCCAGCCCTATTTTTTATTCTTTATTTTGAAACCGGGTCTCACTAAGTTGCGGAGGGCCTCACTAAATAGCTGAGGCTGGCTGCGAACCCAGATCCTCCAGTCTCCGCCTCCCAAGTACTGGGATTACAAGCGTGCGCCACCATGCCTGGCCATATATTGGTTTTGAGGATGACTTTTACATCCCTGATGAGGAAATGGTAAATGTTTGTACAGTTATGTCTGTGAAACTTTATACCTGGTTTTGAAGCTCTCAGTGCATTTATTCTGGCCCCAGATGACAACTCTCTGACCTGCCTTGACCAGGTATGTGCACAGTAGTCACAGGGAAGCAAGGCTTCCTCTAGGCTGGCCTTGTTGCTATGTGAAGGGTGACAGGCGCTTCTTTATATATGGAATCAGGAGATTAGCCAAGAAGGACCAGCCATCTGCAGAAAGGCACCCCTGTGGAGCCCGAAGGCAAAAAGGGACACGAGCCAGGGAATGGGCCTTGTCTGGGCCCTTTGGGAAATCCCACATCTATATCCTTCTCCCAAGAATACCTCAGAAAGTGAAGCAGCAGGGATAATTCTTGTCTTTTCTTTCTTTCCTTTCTTTCACATTGGGGATTGAACCCGGGGGCATTCTATTCCAAGATACACCCCAGCCCTTTTTATTTTGAAACAGGGTCTCACTAAGTTGCTGAGGGTCTTGCTAAGTTGCTAAGGCTAACCTCGAATCTGTGATTCTCCTGTCTCAGTCTCCCAACTACAGGAATTACAGATTCATTCCACCATATTCAGATTGCCATTCTTTTCTGAATGTACTGGGGCTGTTTTCCTTCTGGCAGGATTTCTTTTCTTTTTTCTTTTCTTTTTTTTGTGGTACTGGGGATTGAACCCAGAGGCATTCTACCTCCCCCAGTGACACCCCAGCCCTATTTTTATTTTTATTTTGAAACAGGGTTTCGCTAGGTTGATGAGAGTCTCACTACTTGCTGAGGCTCTCCTCGAACTACAATCCTCCTGTCTCAGCCTCCCAAGTACTGGAATTACAGGTGTGTGCCACCACATCTGGATTTTTTCTTTTTTATTAAACTAACCAACAAGATCCCAAGTGAAAACAAACCCAGTGCCTCCCTCGAGGCCGGTCCTCCCATTTCTTGTCAGGTTTCACATTTATCTCAAGTGCTCCTGCCAGTGGCCTGTATAGCCAGCCCCTGCTATAGAGACAGGGGGGCTGTGACAGGATGCAGCCACCAAGGGCCCTCTCTAAGCTCAAAGGAATCCGCTGGGTTGAGGGTTCCCTCCTTTACCCCCTCGAACAGTAGTCAGCTTCCCTCCAACTGTCAGGGAAAAAATGGTAAGAGTAGAATTCTCTCTCTCTCTCCCCTCTTTTTTGTGGTACTGAGGATGGAACCCAGGGGCATTCTATCTCCGAGGTACACCCCCACCCAAATTTTATTCTTTTATTTTGAAACAGGGTCTCATTAAGTTTCTGAGGCTGGCTGGGAACCTGCAATCCTCCTGTCTCAGCCTCCCAAGTACCGGGAGTACAAGCGTGCGCCACCACTCCTGGCTTCTCTCTCTCTTTTTGAGATGGTGTCTCATAATATTGTCCAGGCTGGTCTCAAACTCTTGGGCTCAAGTGATCCTCCTGCCTCAGCTTCCTGAGAAGCTGGGACTATAAGCATGCACCACCTACTCGGTAGAATTCTCAATTTTAAGATTACTTTCTCGCATACAGTTCGCTTTAAGCTTTCAGTGTTCACCTGCTAGTGGGTGCTAGCAGATGACAAAATGAATGCCCAAGAAACAAGTACTAACACAAACATGTTAGCAAAGCACAAACATGCCACCTCACCTCGTCTAACAGCCTGTTGTTGTTGCGGCTACGTCTGTGCTTGTAGTTGAGATGTTACATGCATTCATACAACACAGCAATATTTCCTCCTGGTGCGTATGATAGGATCAAATATAACAGTAGATATTCATGGTGTTCTGCAAAGAACAGAATGATTTCTAGATGCTCTGCCACCTGAATTAATTGGAAATATAAAACCAATAAATATATGTGTGTGTATATATATATATATATATATATATTTTTTTTTTTTTTTTTTAGTGTGGGGGAGTGGGCATATGGATGATAAATGAGTAAAATAAATGAAGATAATTTCAGAGTGTGACAAGTGCTGGGAGGGAAATAAATAGTGTATGTGATAGAAAGTGACTGTTTCTTCTCAGGGATGACATTTATCCCAAGGACTCCTACCAGCGGCCTGTATAGCCAGGGCCTGCTAGACTCAGGGGGGCTAAGAGGAAGCAGCCAGTGGCCTGTTAGTGAGAGCGAGCAGGGGAGGCCACTCGGGGGAGAGGAAGTCTAAGTAGAGACCTGCAGATGAGAAGAAAATTGGGCAAGGAGCTGGGTGTGGTGGCGCACACTTGTAATCCCAGTACTTTGGGAGGCGGAGACTGGAGGATCCGGGTTCGCAGCCAGCCTCAGCTCTCTCTCTCTCTCTCTCTCTCTCTCCCTGTCTCTCTCTCTCTCTCTACTTAGTGAGGCCCTCCGCAACTTCGTGAGACCCGGTTGCAAAATAAAGTATAAAAAATAGGGCCGGGGTGTAGCGCGGAGGTAGAACACCCCTGGATTCAATCCCCGGTACCACAAAAAAAAAAAAAAATTGGGCAAGGATTCCTGGAAGAAGGAATCGCATTCTCAAAGGCTCAGAGCGGGAAGAAGTTTGGCAAATTAGAGGAAAGAATGGAGGCCAAGTGTGGTTAGTGAGTAAGGGAGAGGATGGTACAGGTCACCGCTTGGGAGGAGGGTGGCGCTAGGGATCAGATACAGAGTTTGGATTTTATTTGATCAGATACAGAGTTTCTGTATCTTGGGAGGCTGACATAGGATTGCAGGTTCGAGGACAGCCTCAGCAATGTAATGAGACTCTCTACAACCTAGTGAGACCTTGTTTCAAGAAAATAAAAAACAAAAAGGGCTGGGGGGTATAGCTCAGAGGTAGAATGCCCCTGGGTTCAATCCCTGGTAACACACACACACACACACACACACACACACACACATACACACACGTCACTCCCTAATTGCTGGGTAGAGAGTGAATTGTAGGTATGCAAGAGTAGAAGCAGAGAGTCCAGTTAGAAGGCTGTTAGGGGTGCGTGCGTGCACACACACACACACACACACACACACACTGAATATATACATCTATATATATATACACACAGAGTAGTCCCTACCTATCTTCAAGGAATACATTCTAAGATTCCCAGTGGATGCCTGAAACTGTGGATAATACCAAACTATATGTATAGCAACTATATGTATAGCATTTACTTTATAGCTTCTCTTTGGCAAATTTCCAGATTTCCAGCATTAATACTCTTATTAATACTCTTGCACTTTGGGGCCATTATTAAATAAAATAAGGGTTACTTGAACACACGCACTGATAGCAAGATAGCAAATCTGATAACCAAGAGTGCTACTGAGTGACTAATGGGCAGGTAGCATATACAGCACGGGTACGCTGGGCAAAAGAGGACTCATATCCCAGGCAGGGTGGAGATGGACGGTGTGAGATTTCATCACACGATTCAGAACAGCGTGCAATTTAAAACTTAAGAATTGTTTATTTCTGAAATTTTCCATTTAATATCTTTTTTGTGATACCGGGGATTGAACCCAGGGGCATTCTACCTCTGAGCTACACCCCCAGCCCTATTTTTTGTTCTTTATTTTGAAACAGGGTCTCACTAAGTTGCGGAGGGCCTCACTAAGTAGCTGAGGCTGGCCATGAACCTGTGATCCTCCAGTCTCAGCCTCCTAAGTACTGGGATTACAAGCGTGTGCCACCACGCCTGGTTTCCATTTAATATCTTTAAACCACACTTGAATACAGTAACTAAAACTGAGGGAAGTAAAACTATGGATAACAAGGGGCTGCTATGCACACACGCACACACATGCACACACCTGTCTTTTTTAGGGGAGGGCTACTGGGAATTGAACCCAGGGGTGTTCTACCTCTGAGTTACACCTCAGCCCTATTTTATTTCTTATTTTGAAACAGGGTCTCACTAAGCTGCAGAGGGCCTCATTAAGTTTCTGAGGCTGACTGCAAACCTGCAATCCTCCTGTCTCAGCCTCCCAAGTACTGGGATTACAGGTGTGCGCCGCCACGCCTAGCTCTATTTTTAATTTTGAAACAGGGTCTCACTAAGTTGCAGAGGGCCTTGCTAAACTGCGGAGGCTGGCTATGAACCTGCGATCCTCCAGTCTGAGCCTTCCAAGTACTGGCTCTCACAGATCTTTGAGAGGTTTTTTTTTTTTTTTTGCGGTACTGGGGATTGAACCCAGGGGCATTCTACCTCTGAGCTACACCCATAGCCCTATTTTTTATCCTTTATTTTGAAACAGGGTCTCACTAAGTTGCGGAGGGCCTCACTAAGTAGCTGAGGCTGGCTGCGAACCCAGATCCTCCGGACCCAGCCTCCCAAGTACTGGGATTACAAGCGTGCGCCACCACGCCCGGCTGAGAGGTATTTTGAAAACAGAATCACCTGGACTTGGTGAGGAGGTGAACATGGAGCCCGAGAGAGTGGTAGAAGTCAGGGACGATGCTGAGCTTTTCAGCTTGAGCAGCGGAGTGGATGGTGGTGGCCTCCACTGAGAAACAGAAGACTTGAGGAAGAACAGGGTTAGGAAGACTCGCGAGCGCCCACTGGAGCGCGCCTTCAAGTGGATATGTCCAAGACGGTTATACAAACCAGCTGGAAGCTCAGGAATGAGGTTGGGGCTGGAAGGAGAAATCCATGAACCAGTCAGGCTTGGGAGCGCACACCTGTAATCCCAGTATTTCAGAGGCTGAGATAGGAGGATCTCAGGTTTGAGGCCAGCTTCAGCAACTTAGCAAGAACCTCAGTAACTTAGCGAGACCCTGTTTTAAAATTAAAAAAAAAAATAAAAAGGGCTGGGGGTGTAGCTTGGAGGTAGAATGCCTCTGGGTTAACCCCCAGTACTGCAAAAAAAAGTGTATTATTCAAATGAATCACACCTCTCTCTTTCTTTCTTTTTTAATGTGTGTGTGTGTGTGTGTGTGTGTGTGTGTGTGTGCGCGCGCGTGGTACTGGGGATTGAATCCAGGGGCATTCTACCTCTGAGCTACACCCCCAGCCCTATTTTATTTTAAATTCTGAAACAGGGTCTCACTAAGTTGCTGAGAGCCTTGCTAAGTTGCTGAGGCTGTCTTTGAACCTGCGATTCTCCTGTCTCAGCCTCTGAAGTACTGAGTTTACACGTGTGCGCCAATGCGCCCAGCTCACCTATTTCTTTTACTTTATTTATTTATTTTTTTATGGTACTGGGGATTGAACACAGAGGCTTTCTACCTCTGAGCTACACCCCCAGCCCTATTTTTTATTCTTTATTTTGAAACAGGGTCTCACTAAGTTGTGGAGGACCTCACTAAGTAGTTGAGGCTGGCTGTGAACACAGATCCTCCTGTCTTAGCCTCCCAAGTACTGGGATTACAAGCATGTGCCACCACACCGGCTTATTTTTATTTTTTGAAACAGGGTCTCACTAGGTTAATGAGAGTCTCACTACTTGCTGAGGCTGTCCTTGAACCTGCGATCCTCTTGTCTCAGCCTCCCAAGTACTGGGATTACAAGCGTGCGCCACCACACCCGGCTTCCTTTTACTTTAAAAAATGTGGTTACAAAACAAACAAAAGAATGTGGCCACTAAAATATTAAAACCATGTATATGTCTCATGTTATTTCTGTTGTGCAGTGTGGGACTGCAGGTCGCAGGAGGCTGGGGTGAGTGGGGCTCAGGAGTGTGGCCCCATCCTGAGGACAGCAGGCTTCCAGAATACAGGGGAGGAAGTGATGTGCTTTCTTGGAAACTCACTGTGGCTAAGGGGTGGAGAATGAACCGGAAGAGGAGCAGACCAGGAGGCAGGAGGCTGCTGCAGGCGTGTAGACAGGAGAGTGGAAAGACCAGGAGAACTTGCAGAAACTAGGTCTGAGGGCTGACTGGCATGGGCTGTGAGGGAGAGGAGGAATCTGGAAAGTCCCTGGATTTCCAGCATAGAAAAATGAGTGTGTTGGGGCACAGACTGTATTCAGTGAAGGCCACAGGGAGCAGTGCTCTTCCTGAGTGTGACCTGGGTGAAGGCAGGCCAGCCTGGGGAGTCAGTAAATATCTGTTGAATGTGAATGTTTAAGAAAACATCAGCTGGGTGTGGTGGCGCACGCCTGTGATCCCAGTACTTGGGAGGCTAAGACAGGAGGATCTGGGTTCGCGGCTAGCTTCAGCTACTTAGTGAGACCCTCCGCAACTTAGTGAGACCCTGTTTCAAAATAAAGAATAAAAAATAGGGCTGGGGGTGTAGCCCGGAGATAGAATGCCCCTGGGTTCAATCCCCAGTACCACAAAAAAAAAAGAAAAGAAAAGGAAATCACAGATTATGTGGTCCAGGAAGTATGTTATGGATGTTCTAGGAGAGGAATTACTATGTCAGTGGGAAGCAGAAGAGGACCAGCCACAGTATGTCACCCCGGGGTTCCCGTAAACAGCTTCAAGGGGCCCACTGCTCATCCTAAGCAGGAGGCAACACAGGTGCTGGGTGTTTGGCTGACATGATATCCTCTTGGGTTTCCTCAGCCCCTTTGCTAATTTCTGTGAGAAAAAAAGTTGAGGTAGATTTGGCTGAAGAAAGAGGAGGATGGTGTGATGTGCGAGGCGAAGTGGGAATGTGCCCATGATAGGGGCACATTCAGAAAGTGCCCACTTGCCTGAACTGCTAAAGGGACCCTCGGCCACACCCAGATGTAGACAAGCATCCCCTCCATTCACCTGAAATGTCAATACTTTGAAACAGAGCCACTTAGGGAATATAGATTTGGCTCCTTTCTCTATTTATGTGTGGGAAAAGAAATGGGATTTACTAAGCTGGGCGTGGTAGTGCACGCTTGTAATCCCAGTACTTGAGAGGCTAAAACAGGAGGATCGCAGGTTCGCGGCCAGCCTCAGCTACTTAGTGAGGCCCTGTTTTAATATAAAAGAATAAAAAATAGGGTTGGGTGCAGGTCAGAGGCAGAATGCCCCTGGGTTCAATCCCCCATACCACACACAAGCAAAAAAGCCACACCAAAAAGACCCCTGTAAATGGAGATTAGGAGAGAGGAGAGTTCCATTGCTATCTTTGTGGATATCTTTGTGAGTCCCAGACTCTCCGCATCTCAGTTTTCTCATCTATCAAAATAACAGTAATAATATTAGCATTGTCTGTTCCACAGAGTTAGTATTACTGAATAAGAAAATGGATGTGAGCTGGGCATGGTGGCCCACACCTATAATCTCAGTACTTGGGACAGGAGAAAAACAGGTTCACAGCCAGTCTCAGCAACTTAGTGAGACCCTGGTTCAACTTAGTGAGACCCTGTTTCAAAATAAAAAATAAAATAGGGCTGGGGGTGTCACTCAGAGGTAAAAAGCTCCTGGATTCAATCCCCAGTACCAAAAAAAAAAGTCGGGCATGGTGGCGCATGCTTGTAATCCCAGTACTTGGGAAGCTGAGACAGGAGGATCGCAGGTTCAAGGACAGCCTCAGCAACTTAGAGAGGCCCTCTGCAACTTAGTGAGACCCTGCCTAAAGACAGTGCAAGAGGCCACTGGGGAGCATCTGCGCACCCAGCTCCCCTTTGCCGAGCACCTGCTGTGTGCATGCCACGCCACAGGAAACAGACATGACTACGTCAGAAGTACTTTGTGTGGCAAAAAAGCAGGGTCTAGCTGGGTAGACAATCCATGTATGTGAAAAGTTAATGTGGTGGTTTTTTTTTGTGGTACTGGGGATTGAACCCAAAGGCATTCTACCTCCAGGCTATATCCCTGCCCTGTTTTATTTTTTGTTTGGAAACAGGGTCTCACCTAAGTTGATGAGAGTCTCACTACTT
Organism: Glis glis; assembly: GCA_004027185.1. Taxonomy (NCBI): domain Eukaryota; kingdom Metazoa; phylum Chordata; class Mammalia; order Rodentia; family Gliridae; genus Glis; species Glis glis. The sequence goes on from PVJS01005844.1 coordinate 24,847, forward strand.
GCTGAGGCTGCCCTCAAGCCTGCGATCCTCCTGTCTCAACCTCCCAAGTGCTGGGATTACAGGAGTGCGCCACCATGTCCAGCTAAGTTAACGGTTTTTTAAAGGTTCAAATGATATTACAAGGCTGTGAATGCAAAGTGGCAAGCCAGTGGTCCAGACAGTAAATACTATGGGCTTAATGCTTCTTCATCTTGAACCTTCTAGAGCCGTCCCACTTCCTGGCTGGCTGCTCCACAGCTTCCCCAGGACACAAACCCTTATCTCACAGTCAGATTATTATTATTATTATTATTTTTATTTTTGTGGTACCGGGGATTGAACCCAGGGGCTTTTTACCTCCGAGCTACACCCCCGGCCCTATTTTTTATACTTATTTTGAAACCGGGTCTCACGAAGTTGCGGAGGACCTCACTAAGTAGCTGAGGCTGGCCGCGAACCCAGATCCTCCGGTCTCCGCCTCCCAAGTACTGGGATTACAAGTGTGCGCCACCACGCCCGGCCCCCACAGTCAGATTTTTAATATCACAAAATGTGCTCAGTGTTACTATATAGCTTTGGAGGGGAAAGGTGTTCTAGTGAGCAGGAGAGAGGGAGGGTGGGGGTGAAGGGGCCATTTGGGAAGGCTTTATACAAGACTTCTGGAAAGTTGATAGGATTTGGGCAAGCCGAGAGGAATGGAGAAGGCGTTTTAGGCAAGGCAAAGGGCGTGAACGAGGGCAGAGGAATTGGAATAGATGAAGTGTATTTCGAGGACAGGTCATTTCTTTATTCATTAAATAAATGATTATCAAACCTCTGCTATGTTAGTATATACAAATAATTTGGGGAAAGTCCTATGGAGGAAGAGAATAGGCGTCTATGAAAGAGCATCAGATGTAGCTTCTCAGAGGAAGATGACGTGTAAGTGTAGACCTGAAGCGCGAGGAGCGGGGAGGGCGAGAGCATTCCAGACGGGCAGGAGGAGCCTGTGATGCAGGGGACAGGTGAGCAAACAGAAGGGCACATCTGGGCCGGGCGTGGGGGCGCACGCTTGTAATCCAGTACTTGGGAGGCTGAGACAGGAGGATCGCAGGTTCGCGGCCAGCCTCAGCTACTTAGTGAGGCCCTCCGCAACTTAGTGAGACCCTGTTTCCAAATATACAATAAAAAATAGGACTGGGGGTGTAGCTCAGAGGTAGAATGCCCTTGGGTTCAATCCCCAGTACCGCAAAAAAATAAAAATAAAATAAGGAGGGCACTTCCGGGCCAAGAGGCGGGCGGAGGTGTCAACATGCTTTTCCGAGGCTGGGTAATCTCCGGGTGTTTGTGTTCTAACCCGAGGATCCGCTGGACAGAGAGGGAAGTAGGGAGAAGAATGAGGGTCTTCCTGACATCTCCTGACTCCTGTGTTCTGTGATTTCTGTCCCTGCTTGCAGCCAGGCGATGGGGCCATTGTGGTGGACCAGGAACAGGATAACAAGAAGCTGAAGGTGAGTGCCAGATGGGGTTTGCCCGGTGGGGACATTGCAGGGTCTCAGTGTAAGGCCACAGAGCCAGGGCACTATGGCTCTGATGCTGGGGAGCCTGGCTGTGCGCTGGTCTGGGAAGCCCCTGGGATCTCCTAGGGTGAGCCAGGGACTCTCACCTCCCAGCAGCCTTCCAGGAGGTGCTAATTTGGGAGCTAAACCCTATATGTCGCAGCTGGCTCTGCCACAAGCCGGCTGTGTGACCTAGGGCCTCAAGTTCTGCATCTGTAAAATTAGTGTAATCCCAGTACTGGGGAGGCTGAGACAGGAGGATGGCAGGTTCAAGGTCAGCCTTAGCAATGTAGACAGAACGCTTAGCAACCTACTGAGATCCTGTTTCAAAATAAAAAAAAAGGGTTGGGGGTGTAGCTTGGAGGTAGAATGTCCCTGGGTTTAACCTCAGTAAAACACACACACACACACACACACACACACACACACACACACACACAAGTTTGGGCTAGAAAAACCCAAGTTCTAGTTTCCAGCCCCAATGTTGTATTGTTTGATATAAAAGATGGATTACTGGTGGCTTTAGAATGCTCAAGAACTAAGAGAAAAATAGGAGGACACACCTCAGGATGTGTCCTGAGGTTTCTGAGAAATTGTGTCTTACTGTCATTGGCCTGTGGGTATGTGGAATGAATTATGGGGAACTTGGAAAGGAGAGGCTGGAGCCTGAAACCTCTATGCCAGCGGGTTGTGCAGAACTGTGTCATCACAGCCACTAGATGGCAGAAGAGCCCAGGTGGAGAGAGATGAGGGGCGGGGAAATAGCTGGCGCTGTCCTGTCGTCTTGGGATGTTCTGTTGTAAATTAGATAATATTTCTACGTGTGTCACTATGAGTAAGTGTGTGTTACATCTGTGCACAGTACCGTGTGTCTGTGTGTGTGTGCCAGGGTAGAAAATAAACTGGACCAGGACTCTGAAGACTGGGGTGCTAGTCTGACTCATTTACTCCCTGCAGGACCTTGGATACACCACCTAGCTTCTTCCAGTGTTTATTTCTTTTCTGTAGGAGGGGATGTAGCCTTGCTTATCCCTGGGGGTGGGACAATGATGAAACGCAGTCATGCTCTGTGGACCGTAGGATCGTACCCATGCGCAGTGGGTCCCTCGGTGTGGTGCGTGGTTAGGGTGTGTTTCTCGGAGGGTGTACTTGCAGGGAGGCGCAAACTCTTGGTAAGGTGGTGTCTGTAATACGCGTGGTCGGCTCCCCTTCAAGACCTCAGGGAGTCATGCAGGACATAGAATAAGCTGGTCCTGGAGGAGCTGAGGGGCGGCTGAGAGAGAAAGCAGGGCAACTCTGTTTGGAGGTGAAGGAAGTGGGGAGCTCAGGATGAGGCTGTTTTCTTCCTGATCTCTCTGGGGAGGAGGCAGGTTAGGGACACCCTCGCGTGGCTCCTCCCTGGCCTGGGCAGGGGCCCACTGAGGCCTGTGCGGCTCTCCCCTTGCCCAGCTCCCGTCCGTGCTGACCCGAGGGAGCAGCTCGGCCTCTCTGCACAACAGCACCATCCGCAGCACCATCTACCAGCTCATGCTCCACAGCCTGGACCCCCTGGGGGAAGGTAAGCAAGGCCTCCCAGACCTGCCCTGTCCGCTCCTTCCCTCCTGCAATGGGAGAAGAACCGGGACCTGCAGATCTGAGAAGCAGTGGGTTGGGGGTGGGAAGAGAGAGTTGGAAGAGAAAAGAGTGAGTGGTAAAAGTCAGACAGGACAGGGGACTCACCAGGAGAGGCCATATGGAACATGTCCTTAGGTATCCACATCCCACTCCTTCCCCGACTCTGTGTCCCTTCCTGTAACATGAAGGGGTTGACCTGCACTTAGGCCGTGAGTGCCACGCGCCCCGCTCTGGCCTGTGTTGGGCTAGCCGTGTCCCGCAGAGGGTCTCCAGCCAGGCAGTGTGGCCCAGGCTGTCTGGCCGGGGAGGATTCGGGGCACCTCGAAGGCCTCACACCCAGAAGCTGTGTGTGGCATTTCCCTTTGCTCCGTATTTGGCTCTGGAGTCCTGGGAAGCTTGCTAGTCACCCCCCAGCCAGGAATCTCAAAGGACCCCGTGAGGTGCCAGCACCACGTCTAAGGGTGACGAGGGGAAGACCAGGTCTAGGGAGCTATGGGGTTGATCTGACAAACGATGGCAGCAGCTAAGTCTCACCACCTGCCTGCCCACGTCCTGTTGTCTGCCTCCCCCAGAGAGCAGCCCAGCATGCTTTCAGGCCCCAGTGGGCACCTCAGGAATTCTCCTGCTTGCCTTGGGCCCCTCCTGCTCTGAGGTTCTGGTACAGAACTGAGAGGTCCAGCAGGAGCCCCGTCAGAGAAAGGCTGACCTGGAGGCGGATGCCAGGGGCTCCCAGAGCAGCTGGGCAGGAGGACCGAGGGCCTCAAAGAATGACCTGCTGAGCCCCAGGGAGCATGCTGGATGACCTTTCTGATTCAGGGACACATTTTGGGGTCTCAGAATTTTTGTTAGGCCCTGAAGTGTCCCCTTCAGACACAATATTGTGTGGTAGGTGTTTAAAACCAGCAAATTGTACAACGAAAAGCAGCATCAAAGACAAGGGTATGAAACCTTCCTTAGATTTTCTCGGCAGTGAGCCTCAGTAGACAGTGCGAGAAAGGCCACCCTGGTGTCAGCTCCAGGAAAACAGCACCTCTGGGGGCTCCGGCACCTGCAGCACCGGCAGACTCCAGGTGATGAGCGCTGCGATGCCCCGGCCGGCCCAGTGAAGGAAGCCGCATCTCTGAGTTGTGCATGGCCACTTCCAGAGGAAGCCACGGCTCCAGCCAAGTCCTGAAGATCTCCTAAAGGGACTGCGGGGCCTGGGCCACCAGCTGGCCCGCTCGTCCTAACGGGATTATGTGGTGTCCAGGCCAGGCCGAGGTCAGAGCAGATTGATGCTAAGGAGATGATCCGCGTGCGGAGGGGGAGAGGGCATGTGAGGAGACGGCGCGGGGGAGCCACAGACAGAGGTGCGGCGGGCAGGGGACGCCCTCACCCTGGAGGTGAATGACTGCAGAAGTGCGCTGATTTTCCACCGAGACTCCACCCATGCCCACAGGGCCTGGTTCCAAAGACTCTCCAGATGCACGTGTGTTTCCATGTGCCGTTTCCGGGTGGCCGGCCAGATGTTTCCATCCTTTCCAGGTGTTCCAACTCTCCACAGAGCTGAGCAGCGGAAGAGACATTTCCTGTGTTCTGAGCTCCGCTGCCTGCGAAGGGGCTTTTCCTCTGCGGGTCCCGTGCCTCTCCGGGCGCTTTCCCTGGGGTGTGTGTGAGAGCAGCGTGGCCCCTGCAGCTGACCTGCCTTCCTCGGTGGCGTGGGAAACGCCAGGCGAGGCCGTGGGATGGGGGACGTGAGGCAGAGGGGGAAGCGTGGTTTTTCTCACAGTCCCTGCAGCCAGCAGTGAGCAGATGTTCTCCGCGCCTGGCCTGGAACCCGGGGAGGGATTCTTCTGATAACAGCTACACTCTGCAGAGGTGTGTGATTAATGGCAAGGGGCTCTGCGGCCGTCTGGACGAAGTTGGCAGTGGTGTGCCGGCCTCCTGACATCTCAGTTCCCAGGAGGCTGCTGGGCGCCAGGACACTTCGAGGGACCACAGGTACCATCGTGGGAGCTCTGCGGACGGAGCCTATTGCTGGAGGCAGCTACAGCTGAACCAACTCTGAGAATTTTAGGAGACAGGTGGAGGGGAGGAAATTCCACACTCATTTATCTATTTCCTGTCCATCCTGGACTTGGGCAGAGGCTTTGATCCACTAGCTTCCCAGAATGCACCTCGTCAGTTCCCTCTCAGTGTCTGCACTGTGGACTGGATGATCTCCAGGGTCGTCCTGACTCAAACCCTCTGCACTGCTGGACTTGTCACCGCAGAGTTGTTTCCTGGTAGGACACCTGCCTCTACTGGTGTCCATCATTCTTGTCACTGTTGTAATAGCCAAAACTTACAGTGACTTTTTAGGTGCCAGGCACTGTTTCAAACACATTCATGTAGAAGCTAATGCACTCTGTCGACAACTCTGGAAGATTTTTTTTACAGATGAAGAGTCTGAGGTACAGAGAAGCTAAGGAGTCACCCAGCTAGGTCCACGGCTAGAGTGCGGGTGGGAGCACGAGGATTCGCACCCAGGCCTTCAGGCTCCAGAATCTGTGCTAACACGAGGTGAAGCTAGCCCTTTGGGGTGATTAAAGCACTTGTATTTTGTCTCATGGACCTTCATATACCGATATGAAGTGTATTACAGTGCAGCCTTTTTAGAGGGAGGGTGCTGAGGCTTAGAGAGGATACACAGGTTTCCCAGGTAACCCAGTGCTTGTGGGGAAAGCCAACCTGGAGCCCAGAATAGATCCCAGGGCCCCCTCTATTCTCTCATTTGTGGCCTCGCCCACCCCTCCCACACCTTCCCCCAGGCTCCACTGGGAGGAGGACCCTCTTGAGCTCCTGCTTCTCAGTCTCTGCCCCTCCTTCCTCTCCTACCTTGCAGTAACACGCGTGGAGCACTCAGCATGTTGCCTGGCACGGTCACATTGGAAGACAGCTGCTCTCCCCATTTTTCTTGCCTGGAAATCAGGGCAGCACCATTCTGTGCACGCTGCTCTGTGGCCTCCGGCAAAGCATGTGCCCAGGCATCTGGAAGGAGGCCTTGCTGGGGCTCCAGGTGTCTGGGGTCAAAAAAGATGTGACCAAGAGCTTGTTGGTTGACTGGACAGGGAGACTCATGAGCACGGCCACCAGCAGTCCCCCTGGAGCAGCATGCACAGATGGAATCAGTTGCCCCGATTTCCAGCAGATTCATAGAAAGCAAGTTGCAAGCCGGGTGTGGTGGCGCACGCTTGTAATCCCAGTACTTTGGGAGGCGGAGACCGGAGGATCCGGGTTCACAGCCAGCCTCAGCGCTCTCTCTCTCTCTCTCTCCCTGTCTCTATCTCTCTCTCTCTACTTAGTGAGGCCCTCCGCAACTTCGTGAGACCCAGTTTCAAAATAAAGTATAAAAAATAGGGCTGGGGGTGTAGCACAGAGGTAGAACGCCCTTGGGTTCAATCCCGGTACCGCAAAAAAAAAGGAAGTAAGTTGCAAAAGGCCTTACAGGGGTGGTAACAGTATGTCTCCCTGCCATTATTTCTCCAATCCCTGCCCATAGCAGACATTATGGTACTTTCTTACCAAGTTTGGATCAGAACCCTTCTCAATTCAGCACTCAAGCAGTCAATAGATTGAGACCATAAAGGAAGGAAATCCTACTTGTTTCTGAGTCCAATATGTCATCGTGCCAGAGAGGATATAGGCTTTGAGAGGACAACTTGCCCAAGGTCACAGCCAGTTAGTGACAGTGCAAGGAGTTTAAGACAAAAGTTTACAGATTGGGTGCCGTGAATAGGCCCAGTAGGATCAGAATGCAGACATGGGGACGCGCTGGTGGCTCGGCGCTGTCCTACCTGGAAGGGCACCGCAGGGATGATGCGCTGGGCCCAGATGAGATGTGTTTCCTTTCTCGTTTGCAGCCTGCCCCTCCAAGGACAAGGAGGAGAGCTTGAATCAGGAGGCCAGAGCCCAACCCCAGGCCAAAGCAGAAAGCAAACCAGAAGGTGAGAGGGTGGCCAGACTAGCGGGCTTTCTCCTGCTACCTCCCCACCTCCTGTCACAGCCAGCACAGGCCAGGGACGGAGACCACACGTGGCCCCTCTGAGCCAGCCAGTCAGAGCGACGAGCTGAGGCCGCGTCACTCCAGCCTCCTCTTTCTAGGGTGCTCTTTCTGACGTGGCTGCCGCCTGGGAGCGGCCCCCCACAGTGTCCCCTGCATCCTCTGCAGATGGGGTCGGCAAGGGAGGCCAGGAGGCTGCTGGACTCACACTTCTTTTTGGCTAAATCTCATCCATTTCTTCTTCCTGTCGCTTCTATATAAGGACAGTGTTGCTAGTGGTTGGTCTGAAACCAGCAACGCCAGTGAGGGAAGGCTCTGCTCGTGAGGGAAGGCCACCAGGGGCCTGGGGACACAGAAGTCCAGCATTTGTGTGGCAGCTAGGCTCGGGGGTGTAGGATAGCTACTGCCATGTAAGCTCTGCGCACCAGACCTGCCTGGTGCACTTGGCAACCCTGGGAGGAGGTAGAGCAGCATTCTTCCCATTCTATAGCTAAGGATATAAAGGCTCAGAGACTTCAAATGATTTGCTCAAAGCCACACAGCCAAAAAGTGACAGATCGGTACCTAAACTTAGCTCTCCAGACTTTCCAAGTCTCCTTTCTCCTCACTCCTGTTCCATGGCTCTATAGCTGCTGCCTTGAAATCAGCAGGACCCTTTCCAAGGGATCAGCGCCTGCGTGCGGGAAGCTTTGCCTTCTCTCTGCTCAAGTTGCCCAAGTCTCCTTGGCTACAATGGCCAGGAAAAGTCTCTGAATATAGGGGAGCAAGGAGAGCTACTTCCCAGCATGCCAGGGCAAGAACAATTCATGTCATCTCATTTTTTCCTACCAACAAGAAACTTCCCAAACTTTCTGAGACCCTGCTGTCCAATAGCTCTGCAGCCACTCACGCCAGCATCTGCCAGCTGCCCCCAGAACCTGGCCCGCCCTCCTGACCTAACCCATGTTTATCCTTTAAAGAGGTGGAGCCGGCCGAGCTCCCTGCACTCACGGTCACACCAGCCCCTGCTCCAGACGTCAAGGGAGATGAGGAGGAGGATCCTGGCCGTCAGGTAGGCCCCCAGCCTCTGCACAGGTGGAGGGATTTAGGAGGCCCAGGGAAGGACTTTCTGGCCAAAATTACTTCCTCCCCGCAGGTCTGAAATCCTATTTGAGTTTCATTCCTCTGGGGTAAGCATTGCCCTTTTTCTGAAATCACTTGAAAACTACAAGCACCTCATGTAGTCAGTAAATCCACTGTTAACATCTCAGTATGAGTGAGAGGCTATATGAGAATGGACTATGAACTGCCACACGCTGTTGAGAACATAAAGAACTGTTGGTGAATTTGTTGGCAACAAGGGGACGGTGAGACCACGCAGCTCCGGAGCCCCAGGCAGCCGGAGCGCGGGAGGGTTGCTGGGGAAAGGCTCGGAGCCGCCCAGGTTGCTCCCCGCCTGCTGTGCCTGGTCAGGGCCGCGGCCTCAGCTGCAGGGCCTTGGGTCTTGACATCGCTGTCTTCACAGCCTCCCTTCCACCATGCTCTGGTCAAACTGGATTTCTTGTCTCCTGCTTATCTCCCTCCAGGCTCACATGGTTGGTTTCCTTTCCCCAGAATGCCTTTCCCCCTCCAGCTTCAGACAGCCATATCTTGCCTGCCCTTCCAGGCCCAGAACAAATGCCCCCTTTGCCATGCAGCTTCCCCGATGCCCCCAAATCTGAATGCCCATGGTGCTTTGCGCCTGCCTTGGGGCTCTGATCACTGCCTCCCTTGTGTTCTGAGCCTCTCTTAGTTCCCCTACTAGGTGGTGAGGTTGGGTCACCACCATCCTAAAGGCAGGATCCAAGTCTCAGGCTTCTGTCTCCACCACAGAGGGAGACATATGCCTGGCACACAGATGTGCTTGAAATAGGTTGCGTGACACAGTAAATAAACATGCAGTTTGCAAGTTCCATCTCTGTTTGTCTTTTCTATTCAACACCCAGCACTCAATTATACTTCATCCATAACCCAGTGATTCAGGGTTCAGCATCGAAGACATCTTCATAGTGTCATTAGTGTCCTGAGTAGACCAATGGTGGCCAGCTCAAGGAAAAAGGATTAAGAGGACACAGAAGTGTCTCTGGAGCCTCAGTGCAGGAAGTGCAGCTTGGTCTCATGAGGAGCAGGAGCTAGGCTCAAGAAGACATCTGTCACCCAGGTGACTTCTCAGTCCAGCTGCTGCCCTACCTCATGTCCTTCCCTGTGCACAAGCTCTACCACTCGGCCTTTCTTGACAGCCTGACTTCCTTTGTTTTCCTTATTAGCACACAACCCTAAACCCCTACCCCAGTCCTCCAGTCCACTGGAGGACCTACCAGTGACAGGTTCCATCTTTTTTTTTTTTTTTTTTGTAGTGCTGGTGATGAACCCAGGGCCTTGCACATGCTAGGCAAGCACTCTACCACTAAGCTACATCCCCTGCCCTGGGGTCCAATCTTAATAAGAGAATCTGTTCAACCCAGGTCACAGGCTGGGGACTCAGCTTGTATCCAATCAGCTGAGTCCAGGGAGAGGTGGGGTGCCTTGACTCCAACGTGGAAGGAAGCCAGCCATTCAGCTGGGGCTACTAGGGGCGATAGTCCTCAGAGAAGAGGGTGCAGGCTGCTCAGACAGCCTCGTACCTCGTGATTTAAATGACTTCTCTCCTTCAGGAAGCCTTCTCCCTCTGATGGGAGTAAAAGAGGGAGGACAGAAGTCATTTCAAACTAAAATCTCATTCATTCCTAATTCAAAGCACAGGCCTCACCAAATAATACTTGACTTCCTCAGAGGTTCTCAACATTGGTTGCATATTAATGTGGGGAAGCTTAAAAAATTGCCCAGGCAGCCGGGCATGGTGGCGCACGCTTGTAATCCCAGTACTTTGGGAGGCGGAGACCGGAGGATCCGGGTTCGCGGCCAGCCTCAGCTCTCGCTCTCTCTCTCCCTGTCTCTCTCTCTCTCTCTCTCTCTCTCCTTAGTGAGGCCCTCCGCAACTTCGTGAGACCCGGTTTCAAAATAAAGCATAAAAAAATAGGGCCGGGGGCATAGCGCGGAGGTAGAACGCCCCTGCGTTCAATCCCCGGTACGGCAAAAAAAAAAAAAAAAATGCCCAGGCCCTACCTCAACTAAGTCAGAATATATGGGGTGGGTCCTTGGGCATCAATGGTTTTAAAAGCCTCCTGCTGACTGACTTTAACATGCAGCAGAGTTGAGAATCACTGAACATCCTTTGGGGGTTGCCAGTATTATGACATTTGCTACAGACATACTTACCCCATAAGCACACAGCCCAGGTCATTGCTCAAAGGACTGGACTGGTAGGATAGGTTAGTTGGAGACCTAATCTGAAGACCCTCAGAATCAGTGGCTTTTAGTGTAGAGACAGTCAATGGTTCCCAAACACTGGTCTGCAGATAAATGTGTTAGGATCACTTGTGAGCATACAAATTATGGGCATCCAATCCCAGAGATTCTAAGTGTTGGTACTTGTAGAGCCAGGAAGTCTGTATTTCTAGTAGGCTCTGAGAGCCAGAGGTCTCATTCAGCCCTGGCATTTGTAAAGCAGGGTAGCTTGGTGGTTAACAGGCCAAGATTTGGACTATACATATTCAGATCCCAACTCTACCACTTACAAACTGTGTGGAGCATGGGCAAGTTATTTAGTTTCTTTTCACCCTAGTTTCTCCATGTGTAAGATGGGTATAATTCTATGTTATAAATTGACTCATAAAACAGAATAAATGCTATTATTATGTAATCATTTATTATGGTTCCTGACATAAACTGTGCAATAAATAGGTGTCATATAAGGTAATATAATAATTTAGGACTTTCAGTAGACTCAGCAATGTGTTGTGACCACCAAATAATATCATGCCATCTACTAGGAAACATTAACGGAAGCCTAGTATCTAAGACAAGGGAGGTGAGAGCCTTGTTCCACTCTGTGCATGTTGTGTGTTCAGTTTTGGATGCCCCCCTCATGGGGTATAGCTAATTAGAATGAGTTCATCAAGATGTGGGTGTCATAGCATGGGGGAAGGATAAAGTACCTTGGGATCTTTAACGCACAGAAGAGAGCTGTCCTGTGGAAGGGTCATCAGGCTTATTCTGTATGGCTCCAAAGAGTAAACCTACACACAAGTGGTGGTGGTGGGGGTGTAGAACTTTGATGTAAATATGAACTTCACTCAGAGCTGTCAAAGATGGCAGAAGCCACTTTAGGTGGCGAGTTCTCACTCCCTGGAAATGACCAAATAAAAACTGGACAACTGCTGGAATGTTGTGATGGGAATTTTGCTCAATAACTACACTAGTTTTTTCCTACTTAAGTGTCCAGATACGGTCTGAGAAGGACAACAACAAAAAATAGGGAGAAACTGGGAAGGAAAACAGCAGAGCAGTTGCCACACATTAACCTGTTGGCTCTGGATTGCAGGAAGACGTGGCTGGAGCTGAGAGCACAGGTGAAGGAACAGGTGAAGAGGGTGGAACTCCTGGTGAAGGTGAAATTGAAGAGAAAAGTGGAGGCGAAACCCAACCAGAAGCAGAAGGTGAGCCTGAGGCAGGAGG
>PVJS01005844.1:36673-62489 GCA_004027185.1 Glis glis
AGAAGATGAGCAGGAAGGTGAACCCGAGACGGAAGGAAAAGAAGATGAGCAGGAAGGTGAACCCGAGACGGAAGGAAAAGAAGATGAGCAGGAAGGTGAACCCGAGACGGAAGGAAAAGAAGATGAGCAGGAAGGTGAACCCGAGACGGAAGGAAAAGAAGATGAGCAGGAAGGTGAACCTGAGGCGGAAGGAAAAGAAGATGAGCAGGAAGGTGAACCTGAGGCAGAAGGAAAAGAAGATGAGCAGGAAGGTGAATCTGAGGCAGAAGGAGAAGATGAGCAAGAAGATGAGCCTGAGTCAGAAGGAGAAGATGAGCAGGAAGGTGAGCCTGAGTCAGAAGGGAAGGAAGATGGACAAGAAGGTGAAATCCAAGCAGAAGATGGTGAGATGGAAGGTGACAAGGGTGAAACCGAAGCCCCAGAAGTCAACGCTGAAGATCAAGGTGAAGCCAAAAACGAGGAGGGTGCAGATGGTGAAGGGGGAAGTGATGGAGGTGACAGTGAAGAGGAGGAGGAGGAGGAGGAGGAGGAGGATGAAGAGGAGGAGGAAGAAGAGGAGGAAGAGGAGGCGGAGGGAAACGAGGAGCCTCTGTCCCTGGACTGGCCCGAGACCGGGCGGAAGCAGGCCATTTACCTCTTCCTCCTGCCCATCGTGTTCCCACTGTGGCTGACGGTGCCCGACGTCCGCAGGCAGGTGAGTGCGCCCAGCCGTGGCTCAGGCTGCCTATCCCCAGGCGGTGGGGCCTCTTGGCACCCAGGGCTCACATTCAAGAGGAGGGAGAGGGCAGGGAAACCAGCTTGGAAGGGCTCCACCTGCAAGGACGTGGGGTGGGACTGCAGCTCTGGAGGGGACCGTGTGCCGAGGGGGCACACCACTGGATTGGGAGGCCCCAGACCTCGCGTGTGCCTTATGTCCATCGCTGGAAGAGTGTGAGCTAGTCCAACTCCTAATGCAGTTTCTCGATTGTAATTTGGGAATGATGCCACTATACACCCTCCATGTTTCATGGGGGAGATTCTGAAAACCCAGGGTGGTAACTGCTATTTCTACCTAACATTTCTGTTTGAAGGGAAATGTCTGCCATTCTGCACCCAAAGGTAGTTCATATTATGTCTCTGTGTCCAGAGAGGAGTGGGGCAGTGTGAGACTGCAAAAACCAAACCGAATGCCGACCAATCTGCTTCTACGTCAGGCAAATAGCTCTCTTCAGGTAGTGGGTGTTGAGGGCCCTCCTGACTGGACTCACTGCACCCCCATCCTTACCCATCTGGAGATAGCACCCCAGCTCAGTTCACAGGCCTCCAATCCTCCCATCACTTCCATCAAACCCTGGTACCAATTCCGGGGCTCCCTCAGGAGTGCCAAAGACCTTTAGCCTCTCCAACTTATTTCTCTTCCTTTTCAAACTTTCAAACAGGAGTCTAGAAAGTTTTTTGTCATCACCTTCCTGGGATCCATCCTTTGGATAGCCATGTTCTCATACCTCATGGTGTGGTGGGCTCACCAGGTGAGTGAACGGCAGGACTCAGTCCGGCACCAGTAGGTCCCGAGGACACTTTTCCCCTTCAAGATGAATTTCTAGTACCCAGGGAATATCATGGATTAAGTAAATTTGTGCAGTTTCTATGTTGTTCATAAAGGCCTAAAAGTAGATTTAGTTATAGTGAGCACAGTGCTTTTCAAGGGTGGCTTTTCTGCTTCACATGGTACTCATATGGTATTCATATGCAGCGTGACACAGAAGGCCCGTGCATCCTGATTCCAGCAGACCATGTCTACGAGCCTTATTTCCTGCTTTCTCCACCATGCGCCCCACCCTTCTCCACCCTGCGAAATCCCCCACACTCTCACAGCTGACTCAGTCTCACCTGCTCTCTGGCGTTTCACCAGTCTTCGTCTGCACACCCATGGCTTTTCGGTTCTGCCTGGCTCAGCACTTAGTATAGAGCTGTAATTGTTTTTTGCAAGCTTTTCTCCCCCACTAGGCTGAGTAGGGTCTGTGTAGTGCTGCTCATCCCTCTATCTGCAGCCTCTAACTTGGCTCCCGGCACACTGCAGGGGTCTGCGTTTCTGGAAATGCAGACTCGAACAGATCCTTTGGAGGGGAAGTCCTTTGGGGAAAGTAGAGACGTTGGAATGACAGAGTATGAGACTAACAGTCCCATTTAGAGAAGAGCATGACATTCCCTGAAGCCTGGTGCAGGGGCTGTCCTTCTCCCTTGGCCGCCCCGTCCCTCCCTCAGGCGGAGGGCATGTGTTGAACTCCTTGGACGATGCCCTGCTGGCAGAGGAGCATGAGGCTGGTGCCGTGGAGTCTCAGGTTGTTCACTGGCTGTTGCCATGGTTTCTCCTTACTGTTGCTGTTTACCAGGTTGGCGAAACAATAGGGATTTCTGAAGAGATTATGGGGTTGACAATCCTGGCAGCAGGTACCTCAATTCCTGACCTCATCACCAGTGTGATCGTTGCTCGGAAAGGCCTGGGAGACATGGCCGTATCAAGCTCAGTGGGCAGTAACATATTTGATATCACTGTGGGGTGAGTGGCAATGTTACCTTTCCAAGGCATATTAAGTCGAATGGAAACACTGCACAGGCTCTGTCTGCTAGTTTTCTGCTCTGTTCATTATGCATGGAATGAAAGTGCATGTATGCCTGGCGTGGTGGCGCACACCTGTAACCCCAGTACCTCGAGAGGCTGAAACAGGAGGATCGCAGGTTCCAGGCCAGCCTTAGCAACTCAGTGAGGCCCTCAGCAACTTAATAAGACCCTGTGTCAAAATAAAAAATAAAATAGGGCTGGGGCTGTAGCTCAGAGGTAGAATGCCCCTGCATTCAATCTCCAGTATTACCAAAAAAAAAAAAAAACCCCAAAACCCCCAAAACAAAACAAACAAAACGTGGATGTATTAGTTTCTACAAGAAAACAAAGTATTCTCCCTTTATTCATCACAGCCAGATGGGATAATACAAACTAAAATCTGAAATGTAACTAATTTACAGATGAATTGAAAAGTGAAGTCCATTCTATTCTGTTTCAAATACAGCCATTCAAGGTAGAGGAGGTGGAAGGAGCCACTACACTTCTTGATGCTCCCGCTCCTTTGCATTTGGGCTACTGCTAGCTAAGAGGCTCTAAAAATCATTTTGTGTAAATAAGCAACTGCTTCCTCCTCCCATCCTCTTCCCTGTCTTCCCAACCTTGTTAGAGCAGGGCACCTATTTTCATTTCTCCAATCATATCCAGAATTTGGTCTTTAATTTGAATTTGTGGAACACTTGCCACGCTTGCTCAAGGCCCTGGGTTTGATCCCCAGCACTGAAGGGGGGGGGGATAGAATGTGCATGTGCATATTGAAGAGGAGAGAAGGTGGTGGTAAAGGCACTGAAGAGCCCTGATCATTAGAGAATTTAAGGAATTTTTATCCTGAGGTAGGCTTTAGTCACATGAATTTAGAGATGAGAGTCTCATCAACTGATCTGGTTAGTCATGCAGAAGTCATAACACAAGCAGGAAAGAAAAAAAAAGTTTTGACCCAGAGTACTCCCAATTATTAGCTGTGAGTCCTTGAGCAAGTAATCTAATTTCCCCAAAACTTACTTTTCTCATTGTGAAATGGGGCCAATAATTTCTGCTCTACTTTGTAGCTTTGTTTTTGTGAATGTGTATGTGTGAAAAAATAAGTGCTTTGTAAACTGTAAAATACTAAGTATATGAGATTATAAATATTAAAAACATTTACATTGCTTTTGTAATCTTGCAGCTTGCCTGTTCCGTGGCTGCTTTTCTCTCTTATCAATGGATTGCAGCCTGTTCCAGTGAGCAGCAATGGCTTGTTCTGTGCAATTGTTTTGCTTTTTCTCATGCTCCTGTTTGTGATCTCTTCAATTGCATCGTGCAAATGGAGAATGAACAAGATCCTGGGCTTCACCATGTTTCTTCTTTACTTTGTATTCCTGATAATCAGTGTGATGTTAGAAGATCGAATCATATCCTGTCCTGTATCTGTCTGAGCCCGTCATGTTGTTCACAATAAACATAGATCAGAAGACCATGCCAGGAGCTGTTGTACCTCTTGTTACATTAATGAAAGAATGAACATGATCCAGGAGAGTGAACGGAGTAGCCCAGAACCTCTGATGTGAATGTGACCTGGAACTAAGCCTTATCCTTGGTAACACCTGCAGCTCATTGTGGATCAAGAACCTCATTTCTGGAGGGGTGGAGTTCCCACCCCTCACTCAGGCAGACATCTGTCACACGGAGGCAGCAGCAGGACCCCTGTAGCAAGAGTGTTTTTCTAAACTGAGGGTGAGGGTTGGGACAGGCAGAGCCCAGATAAGACAAGCTCCCTTTCTGACAGTTCCCTGATCATTCTGAAGAGCCACTGGTCCAAAGATGCAGATGGGGTCTGCATCTCACTCTCCTGGTCCTGCCCCAAGCACACACTGGAGTTTGCTGTTCTCTTTTTCTGTTCCAATGTAAAGTTCTATCAGGCTTCTAATCATATGTTCAGTTATTGAGTTTGAGGAGCTAAAGCTACAGGGGTAAAAAAAGTATAACAGGAATCAATTATTATTATACCTCAGAGTCCAGTAAAATGCATACCAGTATTTCTAGTTTGAAAGGAAGACATTAGCTTTTATTGTTGCATTTCTGAAAAGTGAAAACTGGAAGCAGCCTGAGAAATGGAAATTTATAATTTGCACTTGAATTGGAAGGAGTGGAGACCAGAGAAGGAAAACTACTCTAAGGGCTATTTAAAAATATGTAGTTACTAGAAAATCCACATTTTCATTGTCTCCATCAGCAATCATCTTGAGGGATTAGACATTCTAACAAAGCTGTCCTGGCTCTGCCCCTCCAGCACGTTTTCACCTAGCAGCGACAGTGGCCACTACTGAGAAGAGGGATGCAATTTTAAAGAGCCCAAGGCCAGTAGAGACAACCCTGGTTTATAAAGTAAGAGATCCAGTGGGACAATGCTATTTTTTTTGGTGGTACCGGGGATAGAACCCAGGGGCTACACCCCCAACCCTATTTTTTTTTTTTTTTGCGGTACTGGGGATTGAACCCAGGGGCGTTCTACCTCCGCGCTACACCCCCGGCCCTATTTTTTTATACTTTATTTTGAAACCAGGTCTCACGAAGTTGCGGAGGGCCTCACTATGGAGAGAGAGAGAGAGAGAGACAGACAGACAGACAGACAGACAGGGAGAAAGCTGAGGCTGGCCGCGAACCCGGATCCTCGGGTCTCCGCCTCCCAAAGTACTGGGATTACAAGCGTGCGCCACCACGCCCAGCTTTTATTCTTTATTTTGAAACAGGGTCTCACTAAGTTGCGGAGGGCTTCACTAAGTAGCTGAGGCTGTCCACGAACCCGGATCCTCCACGCCCGGCTGTGCAATGCTATTTTTATATGTCAACCTAGATAGGATTATAAGGCATGAAGACTGATTTCTTGTGTGTTTCATAAGTGTATCTTAAGGCAATTTACAAAATTCTGAGCCGGGCATGGTGGCGCATGCTTGTAATCCCCAGTACTTGGGAGGCTGAGACAGGAGGATCGCAGGTTCTCGGCCAGCCTCAGCTACTTAGTGAGGTTCTCTGCAACTTAGTGAGACCCTGTTTCAAAATAAAGAATAAAAATAGGGCTAGGGGTGTAGCTCGGAGGTAGAATGCCCCTGGGTTCAATCCCTAGTACCACAAAATAAAGTGAACAAAGGGGTAATTCCATTAAAAAAATGCTTAACAATGACAACATGATAAAGAAGAGTATCACTACTTCTAAGGTAGCTAGTGTAAAGGACACATATTTTAAAAATTTTTGTGGTTAAATGTTTTATGTGGGATTTGATATGCTTGTATATTAAACAAATTGGTTGCTGCTTTTACTAAGTTAAGGGTCACATTAGAAACAAAGTTTTATGTCATTGGTTTCAGAGCAAAAGGAGCTTAGGTGAATGCAGATTATGATGTCAAATATGGCTTTAATTGCAAAGTTCAGAAACAATCCACTAAAGCAAGAAGATAGCAGGACAGATGTGATGTTGGAGGGCTAAGGTATTGAAAGTACTCCATAATTTAAGAGCTGCTTCATTTAATCATCTCACTACTTCAGAATCCCTGTCCTTTGGAAGTAATTTTTATTAAATTTCAATAAAAATAGTGAGTCCCAGTGGTATTTTATTTTACAAACATGGATGGGCTCATCCTTTAGGTCATTTGGTCAGAATGTTCAAAAAAAGACTGATGAAGAACATGAAATTCTATATTCTTTTTTTTTTTTTTTGCAGTACTGGGGATTGAACTCAGGGGCATTCTACCTCTGAGCTACACTCCCAGCCCTATTTTTTATTCTTTATTTTGAAATAGGGTGTCACTAAGTTGCGGAGGGCCTCACTAAATAGCTGAGGCTGGCTGCGAACCCGGATCCTCCGGTCTCAGCCTCCCAAGTACTAGGATTACAAGCATGTGCCACCACGCCCGGATAAATTCTATATTCTTCAATTAATTATCCTCATGCTGCTACACTGGGGAGTTTCCACACGCCATGGCCTAGGAATTGGAGAACAATACCTGTAGAAGGCAGATCCCAATATCAAAATTCTGGATGCAACGTGGTTTCTGCAGCCAATTCCAGCTAGCCTCAAGGATGTTACCTCCTCGCTGACAGCCTAAGATCTCATGCTCTTCACCAGACTGAGGAGTGGTGGATAGTGGAATATTTGTAATGATAAAGTGCTCAGCTAACCATTTAATAATTAAAACCAATTCTAATTATCTAATACCCCTTCCCAATCAGTTTGCTGCATTTCTGGCATTTCCCTTGGCCTACAAAGGCAGTCCTGATCACTTTACATTATGACAGGCAAAGAGAAATGAAAGCTGGGTCGTTGGGCATGGTGGTGCATGCCTGTAATCCCAGTAGTTGGGAGGCTGAGGCAGGAGGATCGCAGGTCCAAGGCCAGCCTGGGTAACTTAACTAGACTCTGTCTCAAAATAAAAAAATAAAAATAAAAAGGGTTGGGGATGTAGCTCAGTGGTAAAGCCCCTCTTGATTCAATCTCCAGAACCAAAATAAATAAATAAATTAAAAAAACCAAAACCAAAACCAAAACAAACGAAAACTGGAAGACAGTGGCTGCATGGATGACTTCTTCATCTCCCTTGGGGTTGCATTTCCTTCATGGCCCTGGTTATAGGTCTGAGTCAGATTTCTAACATGTGAAATTTTTCCTAATCAAATGGGTTACAGTACCTGAATACAGTACCTGAAAAAAGGGATCTATTCCACGTTTTTGAAAATTGGGCCAGGCATGGTTGTGCATGCCTGTACTATGGAGGCTGAGATAGGAGGTTCGAGACAGGTTCAAGGCCAGCCTCAGCAACTTAGCAACACCATGTTTCAAAGTAAAAAATAAAACAGGCTGGGGATATAGCTCAGAGTCTCTCATTTTAATCCCTACTATCTCTCTCGCATGCACACACACACAAATAAATAAGAAAATTCATGTGTTTAAATGGTTATTATATGTTTTGAACATTATATATACAGTCATCAATAGATCTGAAAATGGTTTTATCAAATTAAAGGCTTGGTTTTTATAACACTGCCTATATGGAAATTATTATTTACTTAAAGATTGAGTACCAAAGGGGGCAGGAATTGGAATTTAATATTTAGGGCATAGCCTGGTAGATAAATGGAGATAACTGATTGGCCAATGAATCCCCTTGGTTTTGACCCCTTTTTGTGGGAGGATCTCCCTGCAGGTACAGCCTGAAATGTGTTATGGCACTGGTTGTTGTGAAAGCTGCAAAAAGAGGGCTCATGAGCAGGCCTGCCCAGCCCTAGGGGGTCACTAGAGTCTAGACCCCCAAGTCAGCCTGCACAACCAAAGGTACACTTCTGTGATAAGAAAAAAACCCCAAAACCTTGAGAACTTCATTTATAGAAAAGTCTATCGGTTTCTCCAACGGTTTTTATCACCTTTTTAATTCTGACAAGAAAAACTTTATTTACTTATTTATTTATGGTATTGGAGATTGAACCCAGGGACATTCTATCTCCGAGCTACACCCCCAGCCCTATTTTGTTTTTTATTTTGAAACAGGGTCTCACTAAGTTGCAGAGGGCCTCTCTAAGTAGCTGAGGTTGGTTGCAAATCTGTGATCCTCCTGTCTCAGCCTCCCAAGTACTGGGATTACAAGCATGAGCCACCACGCCCAGCAAGAAAAACTTTAAATACAAAAGGAACAGCACTTGTGGAAAGGCAGTAGTAACTTTATCAGAAAGGTTGGTTACCAGCTAGGCGTGGTGGCACACACCTGTAATCCCAGTACTTGGGAGGCTGACACAGGAGGATTGCAGGTTTAGGGCCCAGCCTCAGCAACTTAGGCCCTCAGCAACTTAGTGAGTCCCTGTTTCAAAATAAAGATAAAACAGGGCTGGGAATGTAGCTTGGAGGTAGAATGCCCCTGGGTTCAACCCCTGGTATCACAAAGGGGGGTGGGGTTGGTTACCCTTTCAAAATATAAATACATGCACAGAGTTTTGGAATAAGAGATGAAAATTCCTTGTTGATTTGTATGCTGCTACTTTTGTAAACAAAAATAATTTAGCCAGCAAATGGGATGATAAGATACCAAGTACTGAGGATATTAAGGTAAAATGGAGTGCAGCTGCTAGAGTTCAATGCTGAAATAAAGCTTACTGTTGTAATCAAACAAGTAGGGGCAGAGCATGCTAATTTTAGCACAAAGGCCAAGGACTCTCTCAAAGAGGCAGCCTGCTCTTTCCCTTCTTGTCTGTGATAAAGTGCCTAATAGTAGCTTTTAAGTTCTAGTGGAAAAAATAAAAATAAAACTGAACTACTGCACATTACCAAACAAATGAATATTTTCTTTCCACATGCTACGAAGTATTTAAAAATACAACATAACTATTATATAGAACTGGCTAACACTTGCATGAAAGTATAATAGTAATTATAAGCATAGAGTAGAAATAAGTACTTATTGCCTACAATGTTCAACCAACATTTTGCAGAGCTATTTCTCTCCAATGAAAATGGAGAGACACATTAGAAAGTCTTAAAATAAAACAAGCTGGTAGTTTTAGGACTTTAAAGGAAAAAACTCCAGAAAAGCCAGAAAAAAAGACAAAATCAGAACATGAACAGCTGCATAATTCCCTACTTGGCAACAGGAGGAAAAAGTTGAATATCTAAAATATGATATAAAATACAAATGTGTGACATTCAAATATACTGAGAGGAAGGAGTAAACAAATTACACTAGCACAGAGTATGGTTTATTTTCAACAATTTAGACATAAGCAAAACTAAGAGTAAGAAAATAAGAGATAACAGAGTAAAAGGGTACCTCTCTCCAACATGATTAGCTGTGATTCTCCAAAATGTATGGTCAACAGAGAGAAAATTGAAGAAAAGTTTGTATAGAGTTATTTTAAAAAGGATGATCCTTTTTTAGTTTCTTTGAAGCAGGGATTACCACTTTCTATGCATATTTTAGGTTTTATTTTTAAAAAATGACTGTGCAGTAATGTTCCCTGGGGATTAAAAGTAGAAATAAAACTCAAGGTGGGGGCAGGGAGATAAAACTTACATTCTCTTTTTCAAATGAGTCTGAACCATAAAGAATGCGATTTGTCTCACTCTATCAGACATTTGAAATCAATAAACTATGATTCCTACATATTGTCTGTATTATAGAAGAATTTGTAAATCATAGTGCAAGCTGATCTTACATGGGAATAAAAAACAGGGAAAACCAGAGGAGAACCCCAGAATCCTGTTTGGAGGAATGTTTACTACCAAGACCAAAAGCCTCCTCTATTAAATATTTCCCTCAGCTGACAACTTTCAAGAGATTTAGAGAGCGTTGACTCAATTAGAATGTGCAGCTTGGATTTGAATAGAAGACTAAGATTGGAGTGGTATTTACAAAGGAGAGGCAGATATATGTGCATAGCACCAGATTTTTCAAGTAAGCAAGTTCAGCTCCAAACTAACTGAACTCAAGTTTTACATTTTTAAACTCTCTCCATTATTTTTTAGAGTAGAAAAGCTGTGAAATGTTTCAGGTTGGTGCCATTAACTAATGGTATGACTAGGTGGTTTTTCTGTAGATGAAGTGATTTTAAGTCTCAGGATTCTGAGATTTTTTTCCAGTCCAAATGTCATGGACTCTACTGGCTTTACAGACCCAACTGGGGACCACTCACTTTTTTTCTTCTTTAAAATTGTCTAGAAACTTCCTTCATTAATGACAACCTGTGCAAATGCACGCACACACATACAGAAATTCAATATAATTCTAACAACCAAAAAATGCTTTTTCCTCATCAGAAATTACGCAAAGAAAGTGATATTGGAAATAATGTGACTTAAAATATATTTTCAAAGTCAATTTAATACTCATGGTGTTTAAACAGTCAATTTATTGTGACTTCTGGATATTTCTTCATTTTAGATCCCACAAACTTCAGATTCTGAAGCTGGTTGAAAAAGCTAAGTTCCTCAATACAGGAAATTCTAGCTGGCTGTACTTTTAGAGGGCTACTATTTTTCTACTTTTGAAAAAATACTTTGAATATTTATATATACTATTAACAGAATAACTCAGTAAATCATATTTCAGATAAGTATTTTATAGTACAATTTGCGTCATACCTGGTATTTTAGATATTACAATAAGGGTGAAATTTGGAATAGAGTCAATTGTTATAATTCCCGATGTAAGTTTTCATGTAGAATATTAAAATTTAAATTGATATTTGGATTGTGAGATATTTTCTCTGTGTCCTGTATAGACTATAAGCACTGGAGGAGATTTTGGAATCATGGTATAGTGAAGCTCTCTGCTCTCCTTCCACGAGGTTCGGTGAGTCAGTCTGGGCGGGAAGCACCACCCTGCCAGGACTCACTGCAGTCAGGCTCAGGGCGCTAACATGCAATCCTAGGACAACGCTGACCTAGCACGGACATTTTAATTCATTCTCCCAAGTAATAAGAAAAATATATATAGATAGATATACATATAGACATCTGCAGCTGTAGTAATTATTTCAAATAGCAGCAGACAAGGAAAATAAATGCTTGCTTCATTAAGTTTAAATTCATTTTAAGTTTGCTATATTAAATTTAAAAATTAAAAAAATATCAACTTACTATAAACAATTTAAAATATGTATAATACAACTTCATGGTCAAAACATTTGAATAGTCTAAGAAAACAGGGGATGCTTTGATCTTACATTTCTGTTTAGGTTCCATACATGATTTTTCTATCTGTTTTATCCAAGAGAACCATAAAACAGTTGTCTTATTTTATGGCAACCAATTTTGTTTAGGGATTTTCTCATCACAAAAATATTTAATTACTTATTATAGGGGAGTTAAAGAAAAAAGAAAAAGGAAACAAAGTGGCTCTCTCCCTATTTGTTACTGTTCTTTTCTGAAAACATTCTGTACACAGCTATCTGAGCCTTCTGAACCATTTACAAATGCATTCTCAAAAATTGAAGAAAAATGTTTAGAGTTTAAAAGTGTTACTTTGTACACTGACTATACAATATATATTGAATGTGTATACACACACACACACACACACACACTCACACTCTCTCTCTCTCTCTCTCTCTCTCTCTTTCTCTTTTAAAGATAAGGTTCTCCAAAGGTTTTTCGACATTCCATCACCCCTGTACTTGGTGGTCTATCACAGTTGTGTGTACTCTTGACTTGACTAGGTGTCAGACGATCATATGCCATCTTGTATTCTTTGTCAAAAGCATCTGCAAAAATTCATAAAGAAATAAAGGCATTAATAAATTTATGTCTGATGTTGACAACAATCAAGTTTCTATAGTATCATAGAACCACAAAATTAAGAGTCCAGAAGGAATCTCTAGGACATTTCTTTTTTTTTTTTTTGCGGTACCGGGGATTGAACCCAGGGGCATTCTACCTCCGTGCTACACCCCCGGCCCTATTTTTTATACTTTATTTTGAAACCGGTCTCACGAAGTTGCGGAGGGCCTCACTAGTTAGAGAGAGAGAGAGAGAGAAAGAGAGAGAGAGAGAGAGAGAGAGAGAGATAGGGAAAGAGAGAGAGAGAGAGAGATAGGGAAAGAGAGAGAGAGAGACAGAGAGACAGAGAGCGAGCAAGCTGAGGCTGGCCGCGAACCCGGGTCCTCTGGTCTCCGCCTCCCAAAGTACTGGGATTACAAGCATGCACCACCACGCCTGGCCTCTCTAGGACATTTCTGTCATCCAAAGGTACTAGAATTTACTTTAGTTTATATGCCCAGAACTTCCTATTATGGGATAGCCTTGGGAAAATATCCAGATATCTTCTGACATCATCATGTAATGTTATGTAATGATTTCCCCCTACTTTTCATGGAAAATAGATGGAGCTAGCTGGGTATGGTGTCACACACCAGTAATACCAGTACTTGGGATGCAGAGACAGAAGGATTGAAAGTTTGAGGACAGCCTCAGCAAGTAGTGAGACTCTTGGCAACCTACTGAGACCCTGTTTCAAAATAAAAAAAAATAGGGCTGAGGCTGTAGCTTGGAGGTAGAATGCCCCTAGGTTCAGTCCCTAGTACCTCAAAAAAAATATGGAGCTAATATACTATGACTTTTATTATTATAAGAACATATTACCAAGGCCCGTATGCTTCTTGCCCAGAAGATAATCCACATGTGACAAAAAGGAAGAACACAGGTTTAAAAGTTTCTATTAAAAGTTTTTGTCTAAGCCGGGTGTGGTGGCACACTCCTGTAATCTCAGTACTTGGGAGGCTGAGACAGGAGGATCACAGTTTTGAAGCCAGCCTCAACAACTTAGTGAGACCTTGTTTCCAAATAAAATATAAAATAGGGCTGTGGGTGTGGGTTGGAGGTAGAATACCCCTGATTTAATCCCCAGCACACCCCCCCCCCACACACACAGAGTTTCTGTCTAGAAATTATGCTAATTTACCACTCCCCCCACCCCTTTGGTACTGGGGATTGAATCCAGGGGTATTCTATCTCTGAGCTACACCCCCAGTCCTTTTAACTTTTTAATTTGGAACAGGGTCTTGCTAAGTTGCTGAGCCTGGCCTTGAACTTGTGATCATCCTGTCTCAGCCTCCCAAGCACTGTGATTACAGGCGTGTGCCACCACACCAGGCTCTTACCACTTATATATACTGGAGAAAAATTTGCCCCTCAGGTGAGGTATGAATTATGTCTGAATGTCACTTGGATCCCATATTTTTGCTTTGGGGAGATGACAGACATCAGAACATCTCCAAAACAGAGCCACAGTGGTGCCCATGAAGGCTGGCTGGAGTTAAAGAGCCAAGTGCATGAGCAAGTAACCTTCTCCAGCGTGAAGATCCAGACTTCTCTGGACATTCAACAAAATCCTCTTTGGCAGAGGGCTTGAGTAGGATCTGAACATGCCCTGGGCTTGTACTAGGTAGAGAATGAAGCGATGGTAAAAACCTGAGTAATTTTTCTTGGTGTTATGGTTTGGGTCTGAAATGTCCCCCAAAAGCTCCTATGCTGAAAGCATGTCCCCAGTGCAGCAGGGTTCAGAGGTGGGGCATGGCAGGAGGAAGTGTGTCACTGGGGGCATGCCCCCTTCCTCTCGCTCTTTCTGCTTCTGGCTGCCACACTGTGAGTGCGAGCTCCCTCCGCCATGCCTTTCCACTTTGGAGCCATTTGACTATGGACTAAGACTGAAACCGTGAGCCCAAATCCGCCTTTTCTCCTCTAAGCTGTTCTTGGCAGGTATTTTGTTCACAGTGACGAGAACAGCTGACTAGAGCACTTGGTGTCCCTTCTGTTTCATTATAGTTAAAAGGCCTAGCTCAAAGAACACTCTGCTTGATTTTGGCAAGTTCTATCATCTTTCCCAAGTGGCTAGGATCATTGCTCCAACTCTATTCAGTAGTCTGCCTTTCCTAAGTGATTTTTATCATATATTATATTCCCATAGATATTTGTGTCTATTTCTAGATACTCTATTCTGTTCTATTCATTTTTTTCCAGCTCTGTCTATGCTAACCTATGCTATAATTACAGTAGCTTCTACAAGGGTAAATCCCTTAAACCCACGTGTGCTCTACCTCAGATCTACATTTCCAGCTCTTTTTTTTTTGTACTGGGGATTGAATGCAGGGGCTTTCTACCTCTGAGCTACAGCCTCGGCCCTATTTTATTTTTTATTTTGAAACAGAGTCTCACTAAGTTGCTAAGGGTCTCACTAAATTGCTGAAACTGGCCTCAAATCTGTGAACCTCATGTCTAGGTCTCCCAAGTACTGAGATTACAAATGAGTGCCACTGCACCCTGCCTCAGCTCTTTTTAATTGGAAAAAAGCCAAAAAAAAAATCACCTGAAAACTGAAACAGGGTTTCCCTAAGTAACTGAGTGCTGGCCTCGAATCTGTGATCCTGATCTCAGCCTCCCAAGTACTGGGATTACAGGCATGTGCCACTGTGCCCTGTGGGGTTGGGTCATACATTTTTTTAAACAAAGATACTAAATACTATTTTTTTTTCTTGGTGGTACTGAGCATCGAACCTAGGGACATTCTACCTCCAAGCTATACACCAAGCTCTCTCTCTATTTTTTATTTTAACAGGGTCTTACTAGGTTGTTCAGAGTCTTGCTCTATTGCTGAGGCTGTTCTTAAACCTGCAATCCTCCGGTCTCAGTCTCTCAAGTACTGGCATTACAGGCGTGTGCCACCATGCCCAGCTCTAAATACTGATCTTTATGTGGCTTGAATTTAGTGCTAAATCTTTTAGGATCATTTTAGTGTGAGCCAGTTTCCCACTCCTATGAGCAAATTTATTTTCTTTCTAACTAAATTATTTTTTCCTTAAAATATTCATTTAAAATATCATAGCCTATCATCCAAGTACCCTGTTTCTTTTTTTTTGTGGTACTAGGGATTGAACCCGGGGCATTCTACCTCTGAGCTACACCCCCAGCCCTATTTTTTTATTCTTTATTTTGAAACAGGGTCTCACTAAGTTGCAGAGGGCCTCACTAAGTATCTGAGGCTGACCATGAACCTGGATCCTTTGGTCTCAGCCTCCCAAGTACTGGGATTACAAGCCTGTGTCACCACACCCGGCTATGAAACCCTGTTTCAAAATAAAGAATAAAAAATAGGGCTGGGGGTGTAGCACGGAGGTAGAACGCCCCTGGATTCAATCCCCAGTACTGCACAAAAAAAAAAAAATGGCTCTATTTATTGTGAAACCTGAGATTAAGGTATTTAACCTCTTAGACCCTCAGTATCCTCAATGATATGAAAATGAAAATAGTACCTATTCTCATAGGATTTTTTTGAGAATTATATGTGATAATACATGGGAAGTGTTTGCTATAGTGTGAGGTACTAAAACCTGTTAGCACCAGACATGGTGGCACATGCCTGTAATTCCAGTACTTGGGAGGCTGAGACAGGGGAATCACAGGTTTGAGGACAGCCTCAGCAATTTTGCAAGGCCCTCAGCAACTTAGCAAGACCCTGTTTAAAAATAAAAATAAAAAATAAAATAAGGCTGGGGGTATAGCTTGGAGGTAGAATGCCTCTGGGTTCAATTCCTAGTAACACACACAAACATACACACTCAACATGTTAGCAACTTTTATTATTTATCATTATTATTACCACTATCACCAAAGTATCAAAATACCTTTTATAATAGATTAAAAGAATCAAAGAAATACTTTTAAATAAATTAATATAATAAATCAAGACCACAAATATAAAAATACTGAAAAATATTCTATGCTATATAAATATTACATATTATTTACTTTGCTGAATTACCTATATCAATGTTTTCTCTTCCCAGTGCCACAAGTGAGAGAAATAGTATTTCTCTGTATAAACTCCTAGGGGATAAAAGGCATGGAGAAAATATTAGTATCCATATAGTTTATGTTCTTACAAAAACATTTATGCTTATGTAAGCATGAGCTACTCTAAAAAATTACTAAGCAAATAAGATGTATCTACTTAGAGGAACAATAACATGTTTATTTAAGAGAATGGCTTACCTCTGTCTTTTAAAATGTGGACACTTATTCAGTGTCTCTAAAATCTGACTCATTGGTCCATAGACATCGTTCCTTTTAATGCTTTTTACCATGCTTTTCAAAAGTTCCTGGTTAAATGAGTTATCACTTTTTTGCAATAAATGGACCATTGGATACTTTTGGGCTGTAAAAGAACAGAAGAACATATGAAGGAAATGTTCTGTGTACAAAGGAAAAAGAAATTAAATAGCAACACACAGCAGTTAAAGAAGTTACAAAGCACTAAAAGTAAATTAAGGGCAACAGATAAAGGAATAGAAATCTAAGAATGAAGAAAGCAACAGAGAAAAAAAGTAAGACAAATAATGACAAAAAAAGGCCTAAAGCTTTTTGTGGTCTCAGACAGATAACCAAAATTATCCCTTAATACAGCCCCTGAAGGAAATTCTACATTAGCAGCCAGGGATGGAAAAATAAATAAATAAAAAGAAAAATTGGTACAAGCAATGTGCTGAAAGCTGAACTGTACAAAATACAACAAACCCCTCCAGCACATACACAGCACCCCTCAAAAAACAAAACAAAATAAAACCATCAAAAAAACTTGACCTCCACAGAAGGTAGCACTAAAAAAAAATAAAAAATAAAAAAATCAAACTTAACACTCACTCTCAAACAAAAGAGTACGATTTTGACCTGTAAGACAAAAAGTAGTACAGTGAAATAAAAGTCAGTTATACATAAGTTTAGGTTGTTTACAGCACCTAGAGATTACTCTTGTATGAAGTCAGCATTCTGTGACGGCACTTACTGTGGGCATTCCAGAGGATGTACAAAGGTTGTCCTGGATCTTGATGTAACTTCATATTGTCCCATAACATTTGTATTAAAACATATTTACTATCTTCAGACATACAGTGGCGGGGAATCTGTGTTGTAGAATAAAAAATATTCATCTAGTGATCCTTACATGATATTTTTGTAAATATTTTGTAAAATCCTTATAAAATTATTTTTAGGATGTAAGTATGCAGGAGAGAAGAGAAGAGAAAATGTCTGATATGTATGTATTTGATATCTACTGAAGGAGGACAGTGTTAGGCTCGTTAGCCAGGCGTGGTGGCGCATGCTTGTAATCCCAGTACTTGGGAGGCTGAGATAGGAGGATCACAGGTTTGAGACCAGCCTCAGCTACTTAGTGAGGCCCTCTGCAACTTAGTGACACCCTGTTTCAAAATAAAGAATAAAAAATAGGGGCTGGGGGTGTAGCTCGGAGGTAGAATGTTCCTGGGTCCAATCCCCAGTAACACACACACACACACACACACACACACACACACACACAAGTGTTAGGCTTGTTTTTGAAGGAGGTATGAGATATGAGTGGGGCTAATTTACAAATCCCTCTCATGAGATCCAGTTTATTCTTAAGTGACAACAAAAATTCAAGCACATTTTCTGTAAATTTTAAAAGAAGCCTAAAAATCACAACTTTGTCTTACTGATAGACTATAAGAAAAAATTATTTGTAAATGTAACTAAGATAATTCTATTTATCTAAGGATTTAGATGGTTATTTAAAATACTTACCATAAAAACAAACTTTACTTTTAGCCATTAGGAATATGCAAACATTATGATGGTAACAGTAACTCTATTTTTAAATTTTTATTCATACCTTTGAATACTTGTTACAATGTTCAGAAGAAAGAATCAATCCAGGTAAGTTACTGGGCAAGTCCAGACGCCTAAAATACCACACGAGGTTCCAAAAAACAATTGGATGATGGTCCACAAAGTCGGCCACGGTTATTGCATGATCACCTTCATTTTCCAATAAGCTCTCAAGTTCCTTCCATACCACTAATGGACTAAGATATGGAACAGTGACAGGATCTGGACTTGGAAGGTGCCATTCTAATCCTAAAGAATCCTGTTGAATAAAAAGAAACCACAAATGACAAATACAAGAACAATGAAACTAAGCTGTTTATAAAAACATTTCTAGCCGGGCGTGGTGGTGCACGCTTGTAATCCCAGTAATTTGGGAGGCGGAGACCGGAGGATCCAGGTTTGCGGCCAACCTCAGTGCGCATGTGCGCGCGCGTGATATCTCTCTCTCTCTCTCTCTCTCTCTCTCTCTCTCTCTCTCTCTACCTAGTGAGGCCCTCCACAACTTCGTGAGACCCGGTTTCAAAAATAAAGCATAAAAAAATAGGGCCAGGGGTGTAGCGCGGAGGTAGAACGCCCCTGCGTTCAATCCCCGGTACCACAAAAAAAAAAAAATTTTCTGTCAAGGATTTCCATATGCATAGAAAGGTAATATAATTGTGTTATGGGATAAAACTCTTCATGACAATAATAAAATTGGAACTAATAAGGCTTTTTAGGAGAAGGAGGACAAAACCATATGTAAACGATCCATTTCCAAGTTAAAACAAAACACCAAAATACATACTGTAGCTCCTTGTAAAGTAGCTGGCAGGCTGCCTGTAGGAACAAGCTTCTGTCTTCCAGTATCTTCCTTATCCAAGGGGCCAGAAGTGCTAATACTTCTGGCCATTGGAAATAGTGGACATTTTGATATAGTTGTTTTTGATCTATTAGCAGGGATCTGAATACTTCGGGCACAGGAATTTTCCTGTAGTTTAGATTTGCTTGGGTATTGAAAAAAGAAAACAGCATATCAGTGTTTAGATTTTTATCTAGAAAAATCATGTTCTTCTCTTTAGAATCAGAACTGGACATAGAACAATAAGTCAAAGGAAGTATGTTGCTCAGGCTTCAACTGGGAAATAGGATATATTTTTACGTAGTATAGTAGTCATGCAAAATTTCCTTTTTATCAAGTGAATTTGAGATTCATTCATTTATTAAAAAAACTCAGTGGACAACTTTCATATCGTAGGAACCACATTAGCCTCTGGGGATACAAAGTAGAGAAAATGGACACATATTCCTTCAGGAGTCACAAGTGAGTAAGAGACAGACAAGGGACACAACAGATCTATGATGAAAGAAAATACACACACAGACATCTGGTTTTACTCTCTAAGTATTTAGGATCAAATGAGTCATTTTAGCCTGCCAATACTATATAGGCATTTTTTTTTGGCACGTGCAGGTACCAATAAATACGGCTTCACCTGTCCAGCTATATATGGCTTATTTGGCACTTCTGCAAAATGGAGTGAGTTTCTGCATTTAAGTGTATATTACTAAGCCAGGCGTGGTGGCACATGCTTGTAATTCCACTACTTGGGAGACTGAGACCGGAGGATCCAGGTTCACGGCCAGCCTCAGCTACTTAGTGAGGCCCTCTGCAACTTAGTGAGACCCTGTTTCAAAATAAAGACTAAAAGCCAGGCATGGTGGCGCATGCTTGTAATCCCAGGACTTGGGAGGCATAGACCGGAGGATCTGGGTTTGCGGCCAGCCTTGGCTAATTAGTGAGGCTCTCTGCAACTTCACGAGACCCAGTTTCAAAATAAAGTATATATATAAAAAAATAGGGCCGGGGGTGTAGCTCAGAGGTAGAATGCCTCTGGGTTCAATCCCCGGTACTGCAAATAAATGAATGAATGAATGAATGAATGAATAAATAAATAAATAAATAAAATAAAACAGAATAAAGACTAAAAAAAAATAGGCCTGGGGATGTAGCTCGGAGACAGAATGCTCCTGGGTTCAATCCCCAGTACCGCAAAAAAAAAAAAAAGTATTATTTACGTTAGACTTACTATATAAGTTTTAGTTTCTTTTGTGTGTGTGTGTGTGTGTGTGTGTGTGTGTGTGTGTGTGTGTGTGTATGTATGTGTGTATGTGTGTATATGATACTAGGGATTAAATGTAGGGACATTCTACCTCCAAGCTACACCCCCGGCCCTTTTTATTTTTTGTCTTGAAACTGGGTCTCACTTGGTTGCTGAGAGTCTTGTTACATTGCTGAGGCTGTCCTCAAATCTGCGATCCTCTTGTCTCAGCTTTCCACGTATTGGGATTACAGGAGTGTGCCAACACACTCATCTTGAGTTTAATTTTACAGTTCCTATAGCAGCTCCAAATGTTTTACTAGATCATTAAATTTTCCTAAGTAGAAAATTAAATATTCTAAAGTAGAAGTTAATATTGGATTAATTTCTAAAGGGGTGGAGATAAGAAAAAGATGGTCATTATAAACATCAACTGTTCTACAGATTTTTATCTTTATTTTTTAATTAATTAATTAATTATTTTTGCAGGTTCAAGGCCAGCAACCTAGTAAGACACTGTTTCAAATAAAAAATAAAAAGGGCTGGGATGTATCTTACAGGTAGAATGCCCCTGGATCCAATCCCTAGTACAACAACAACACAAAAAACAAAAAACCCCAAAACACAGTTCCTATAACCAGGGTAGTTCCAGTTCCAGCTACTCGGGAGGCTGAGGAAGGATGATCCCTTGAGCCCATGAGTTTGAGACTGAGAATCTGTTTAAAAAAAATCATAGTTCCCCGTAATACACTTACCAATTTAGATCAAAATTCCCTTGAACAGAGATAGCAGATGTGTCAAGACCAGAGGCTGATGCTGAAATGCAAGACTGCCTTGTCTGACTTGAAAAGGAGGATGGGAAATGTGTGCTTTCTGTGGATGGGCTTGACTTCAGAAAGTATCTGGAATGTGAATCAAAGGAATTTTTTGAGAAAGGAGACATCCTAGGAGATATGAACCTTAACCATAAAGGGGGAAAGAAAACATATATCATTACCTTCCAGGTCGTCTTAAATCTCTTATTTCAATATTCAGAAAGGGTAAGAAGAGATTGCCACAGAATGGGCATGTAGTATTGAGGTTTGAATCATCTGCTGTCCAGCCAGCCATGATTTCCTCATCATGGACAAGACAGTCACAAGTTCTACACCGAGAACAACTTGAGATGAGAACCTAGGGGAGAAGAAGGCATTTTAGTGAGCTGGCTAGTGCATATTATGAATTTTTCGTGTGTGTGGTACTGGGGATTGAACCCAGGGGCATTCTACCTCTGAGCTACACCCCCTAGCCCTTAAAAAAAAAATTTTTTTTTTGTTTTGAAACAAGGTCTTGCTAAGTTGCTGAGCATCTCACTAAGTTCTTAGCTGAGGCTGGCCTTGAACCTGTGATCCCCCTGTCTCAATCTCCGAAGTACTGGGATTACAGGTGTGCACCACCATGCCCGGCTCATATTATGAATTTAAAATTATTCCACTTAATAAATTTATTGAAGCCGGGTGTTGTGGCACACACTTGTAATCCCAGTACTTAGGAGGCTGAGACAGGAGATTGCAGGTTCAGGGCCAGCCTTAGCTACTTAGTGCAGCCTCAGCTACTTAGTGAGGTCCTCTGTAGCTTAGTGAGATCCTGTTTCAAATAAAAAATAAAATAAGGCTGGGGGTGTAGTTCAGAGGTAGAACACCCCTGGGTTCAATTCCCAGTGCCCCCCACACAAATTTATTGGATAATTAAAACTCAGGAGTCAGACATTATAAACAAAAAATAAGCTAAATTCAGTGTATTATATGCTTTACTCATTTTTAACCATTTCAGATAAATCCATTACAAAATTTTTGCCTAAAAGAGAAACTTGCATGTAAGTAAGCATTTTTTCCATTGTAATTACTATAAAGTTTGCTGTGGTCATATTCATGGAAAAGTAACTCAAAAACATTAATTTGTTAATACTCCAAAAAGATAATTGTAACTATAGATCAGTGCTACTCAAAATCTGGTCATCAGGCCAGCGCTGATCCACAGATTCTTACTGGTTTGTGATAAGTAAAGCAATTGAGAGGATTTAGAAACCTGTAATTTGACATTGCTGTAATATCTAAATGGATAATCAATGTATTTTACAGGAGTAGCAGATTAGAAATTAAAGAAAAAACAAGCCTAGTCTATCAGTATGGACAGTTTAAGAAATGTTGCTGTAGACAACTGTAAATGCCATTACATTAATAAAATACAGAAATATAAATATTACATCTATAAAATATAGAAATGTAAATGCAAATATCATTACATTAATAAAATATAGAAATTCCTGAAGTCATAGAAACTTTGTAAACTGCAACAGAAGTGCTCATCATTTATCTTCCAGCTGTATGCAAATTTATTATGTTATTTAGCATGAAATAGCAACCACACTCACAAATATATTTGGAAGCAATTTTATAGAAAAACTAGAAAAAAGCCGGGCGTGGTGGCGCACGCTTGTAATCCCAGTACTTTGGGAGGCGGAGACCGGAGGATCCGAGTTCGCGGCCAACCTCATCGCGCATGCGCGGGCGCGCGTGATTTATCTCTCCTCTCTCTCTCTCTCTCTCTCTCTCTCCCTGTCCCTCTCTCTCTCTCTCTCCCTAGTGAGGCCCTCTGCAACTTCGTGAGACCCGGTTTCAAAAATAAAGCATAAAAAAATAGGGCCGGGGGCGTAGCGCGGAGGTAGAACGCCCCTGCGTTCAATCCCCGGTACCGCAAAAAAAAAAAAAAAGAAAAACTAGAAAAAAATTTAAAGCATAAAAACTTTTTCGTTTAAGAAAAGGGGATATAGGAGCATACCCAGCAGAAATCTACAGCAAACTGACACAAAGAATGAAAAACATGATGGAAGAGGTTGACAACTTAAGGTCAAGAACTGTTTCCTGCACCCTCATCAAAAAAGCTTGCTTGCATAGCAAAACCGATGTGTTTATGACGTGAAATAAATGTTTCATGAGAATATACATATAACAAGGGATAAACGTAAATGTTGAAAATGAAAATGCTTTTGTATGTTGATAAATATCAAAGTCAGCACGGAACTGCCCTAATAATGTAGTATGACTTCAATAATCTGAAATAATGGATATCCAAAACCATATTTTAACTTTATTCAGATGTGATATATACATTTGAAAATTTCAGATGCTACACATTTAACTTTTGTTAATCTACTAGGACCATCCATACTTAAGAAATGAAAATTTTATAAAGTAGTACACAAAAATCTTTTTTTGATTAAAATCGTACCTCCATTGCATAGTTCTGGAAGATATTTGTATTACTCGTGTTGAGGGAAGATGTTACTTCTGATTTTCCAGGTAAGGCAAACTTTGACAAGGATCCTGTTGTCATTATTATTAAACAAACAAACAGCAAAACCATTAAAATTGACAAGAAAGTATATAAGAATATTTCACTTCCATAAATTCTCTGATAACATATCAACCTGTTATTCAAAATAGTAATTTAGAAAAGCAAATAATGAAAAACTTTTTAATGCAAAAGTAATGCTGTAAACTACTAGTTCACAAGAAATAGATGGAATAAAAAACATGTTAAACATCAGATTCTCAAATTCATTTTTAAACGAGAGAAATATAAATGAAAACTAAACATTCCTCACCTATCTAGAAGTTTGCCAACCTATTTTGTTGGCTGTGGGGAAATAGATATTCTCATATATTGACAGTGGGAATGAAAACTAGTACACCCTGTAGAAGGAACTTGGCCATATCACCCCAAGGAAGAATTCTAAAAATATAGTATGACATATATATTAGCATAACAAAGACTGGAAACTTAATGTCTATCAATAGAAAAATGGTTAAAATAAACTATGATAGAACCACACATGATGAACTATGAGGCTATAAAAATTAATCACTATTTGATGATATAGAATGATCTTCAGGATATACTGTTAAGTGAAAAAAGCAATTGGCGGGAAAGAATTTATAGTATGTCACTTCTGAGTAAGAAGACAGGGAAGTGATATATATCCTATATGTATATACATTGTGTGTGTATAAATACCTATAATTACATTTTTATTTTTTTTTTGTGTGTGTGTGGTACTGGGGATTGAACCCAGGAGCATTCTACCTTTAAGCTACACACCCCAGTACTTTATTTTTTATTTTATATTTTGAAACAGGGTCTCACTAGGTTGCTGAAGAGTCTTGCTACCTGCTGAGGCTGCTCTTGAACCCGCGATCCTCCTGGCTCAGCCTCCCAAACTGGGATTATAGGCATGTGCCACCACGCCCGGCTCTATAATTACATTTTTAGAAAACAACAATGGAAGGATAAATGAAAGATAAGTAAAAATGGTTACTTCTAGGGTCAGAAGAAAACAATATGAGTGTGGGAATGGAAGCTAGACTTCTCTAAAAGTGCCTTGGATTTTATTGTTTTTCTTTGCAAATATTTTATAAAATTGAAAAACAAAATTAAACCAGAAAGAAAAACAGTGAAGGTTACTACCAATTAAATGCAGTAGGACAGATCTGCTTGGACAAACCTTCTAGGGAGGCAGAACTTCCCAGGCTTGCTCGGCTGAGATTGATCCCCTTGGTCCCTGAAGTGGCACTGCTCTCTTGGGAGGAAGGGGCTCCTTCCAACTCATGGCAGACATCTTCATCTGTCAAAGAGGTAGATTCAGAATCCGGGGCTCCCACTGAAGAAAGACTGGTACGATCAGAACTTTGATCCTAAGGATATAATTATAAGCTTAATTTTCTTCACATTTAAAGTCAATTATTTAAAAAGTCACTTCTAAGGTAGAGGAAAACACCTACCACCTAACCATCCAGATGATCAATTATTCAACTTCACAATTTCTGATGAAAAAAACCCCCAATTTTACAAAAGCACACTAATTTGGATAAACATTCTGGAGATCAATTTTTAAGAAATAATTTATTATTTCCAGCAAAGTGTATACCCATTAGCAAAGCATGCTTGCTTTTAATCTTCATTTATTATTAATTTTCCTCCCTCTATATCCTAATCCAAGATGATACCATTAGAATTACATTTTATTCTTTTCCACAATAATCTAGGTTTCAAAGATATTTCTGGTTTTCATTTTTAAGAACATGAAGGTGTAAGTTAATTTTTTATTCTAGCTATACTAAGAATATATAAGAAAATCTGGTAGGTAAAGTTGTTTTTATGAAAACACATTGTGTGTGTGTGTGTGTGTGCGCGTGCGCGTGAGAGCTATAACAGGTGTTGAACCTGGGGGTGCTCTATCACTGAACTGCACCTCCAGCCCTTTTTTTTTTTTTTTTGTGATACCAGGGATTGAACCCAGGGGCATTCTATCTCTGAGCTACACCCCCCAGTCCTATTTTATTTTATTTTTTTGTGGAACTGGGGATAGAACCCAGGGAAATTCTACCTCCGAGCTACACCCCCAGCCCTAGTTTTTATTCTTTATTCTGAAACAGGGTCTTACTAAGTTGTGGAGGCCTAAGTAGCTGAGGCTGGCCATGAACCTAGATCCTCCTGTCTCAGCCTCCCAAGTACTGGGATTACAAGCGTGCGCCACCACGCCCAGCTTTATTTCTTATTTTAAGATAATGTTGCCCAGGCTGTCCTTGAACCTGTAATTCTGTCTCAGCCTCCAAAGTACTGGTGTTGCAGATGTGTGCCACTGCACCCGGATAAAAACACACGTTTAAATACCTGTAATTCCACTGGCCAGATGATACAATTTTTTCTAGCTGTGTGTGGGTATGTGTTGTTATTTTTAAGTCATATAGGGCTTTAACATTTTTATGTAGTCAAATCTTTTCATCCTTTATGGGTTCTAGGGTATCTTTTTTTTACTCTAAAATGATAAAAATAAAGCCGGGCGTGGTGGCACACGCTTATAATCCCAGTACTTTGGGAGGCGGAGACCGGAGGATCCGGGTTCGCGGCCAGCCTCAGCTCTCTCGCTCTCTCTCTCCCTGTCT
>PVJS01005845.1:0-40000 GCA_004027185.1 Glis glis
GTAAGAAAGTAGTGAATCCATGGAATTACTGTCATAAACAATGTGTATATGTGAGATTATACCAACATCATTCTCAGTGCTACATGTGGGGGGGAGGCAGGGGGGGAAGCGGGGGGAGGGACACCAAGAGCTGTGTGCATGTATGTTAACACCAAACTGATACTCATTGTGAAGTGAGACTACAATGCACCAATAAAAACATAAAAAAAAAACGAAAATAACTACCAAGCAATGTTACAGGCTATCTTTAAAGGAGACTGTTACAAACACATACTATTTTATCCATCTGGAATGGTTTCCCTGTGGTAGTACAGAACATCATGGGATAGGGAATAAATAAGGATTCCCTTTTAAGTACTCTTCCATCTTTATAATTTAAGGTTTAATATGAACTTTTTCTTTACTTCCTTTTTCATAGCTCAGCACCTGATGACCCAGCACTGTTGTGTAAGGATCCAGATTTAGATAAGACCGCTTGCAGTCCTCTGGGCCCTTGCTGCTCACAGTGTGGTCTACCAGCAGCAGCAGCAGCAGCAGCAGCAGCAGCAGCAGCAGCAGCACCTGGGAGTTTGAGACAGGTAGGAATGCAGAACCACTGCAGATCTCCTGAGTCTGACCTCTCCTTTAGGAAGATCCCCAGTGATGCCTGTATGCAGTGAAGTTTGAGAAGCACTGCTGTAGTCCATTCTTTCTGTCCCTGGAATAAACTGCCCCTGCCTTTTTCCTAAGCAGATTTCATTTCAGATTGTTCCAGAAGATCATATGGGAGAAAAAAGAATCTACCTTGATTCTAATGATTATTTCAATGGGTATACATTGATTTTTATTGTCAAGTTTGTATTTTATCAGGCAAATTATTCTCCAGAGAATCAAAATGGAGACTCAAACTTGTCTCACTCAAAGGCATTTACAAAAACCTACCTGGCCACCAGATTTCCCACAGTGAAAAGGGACAATCTAACATTGGGAATAAATAGAGGTTTTGTATAGTGGTTTCTATTTCACAGAAAATTAAAGGTAGTGTTTGTCTCTTTTTCTGTTTCTATCTCAACATCAGTCTTGTTCTCTCTGCCCCTCTTTCAGCATCTCTCTCTCTTTCTCTGTCATTTGTGTGTGTGTGTGTGTGTGTGTGTGTGTGTGTGTTCATGCACAAGCAGGTGCATAGCACAAATGTGTGTTTGAACAACCAAATACCTTGCAAGTCTTTGTTGCTTTAGCTTCAGCAACCTGACTTTATTTGAATCAGGATCTAAAGCAAGCTCTTTGGTTTTGAAGATGAAAAAAATTAAGTCAAAGAAGGAAAACTTTAAAATATTGTGCAAATTGGCCACCAATATTTCAAAGGACACCACTATTAGGACAACATGGAAGTGGAGCAAACAAGATGATAGAGTAAAATAAAAGTTGACCAAGTTAGGAGGGTAGGGAGCTTTAAATGATTATTGGGGTTTTGAGCTTTTGTGAAGATCACAAAAGATCTCTCTTGATTGTAATTTTTTCCAATCAGCCTTCCTAAATTTATTAAGAAAAAATATTTGAAACATTTGTATTTCCCAACTCTTTTCTATAGGAGCTACAGAAAAAAAGTTACTTTAGATGGCATTATATCCTGTTTTCCCTCCCTTTCATTTGCCCCAATGCCCTTGTAAGGAAAGATGGATTGAGCTGAAGAAACATGAAATATTTGACAGTAAGCATCATTCTAAAGACAGCAAGTAATGTGGTTTAAAATATGGAACATTCTCCCTGAAGTAATTTAGAAAATGATTACCACTAGAGTGGCCAAGTTAACTCAGACTCATTCAGGCCAATTTGTTTCTCTGAATGAAGCATGAACTCCCTGGAAGGTGAAGCCTGCTGTCATTTTAAAGTGCTTAAAATTTTCATTTAAATAAATATGACTCTACTTTAAGTGGGATTTTTTCCTTCCGAGTGACCTTTCAGTTTACAAACTAACAGATAAGGAATTCTTCCCATCTGATGCCTCACATTTGTCTCACGCTTCCATAGTAATTAGTGAGGTTTCTGGATGAATTATGCCATTTAACATCTGTTATTAACTATAACCACATTTATTGCCTTGTAATAATATCATTACAAAGGAAAGCTGTGCAGATGAGAAGATTTCTTTGTAAACCCTAATAAGTGTACAGAGTGTGTATAAATATTTACTTTTCCATATTTCTCTCACTGTTTAATTGTGACTCTGCATTCAGCCATTTTAATTAGGTTGAATTTCCAGCCCCTTAGCATTTAGATTTTTAAGTTGAATGCTCTGTTGGTGAAATGTTCTTGCTTTGCATCTACATTATATGCTACAGAATCTTTAAGCTTTGTATAGCTTCAAATCTTTAAGCCATAACTAGATGGAAAGAAAGCTAGCAATGTAGAGTTCAGTGAGTTGCTAAAGTTTTTTTAATTATTATATTACTTGTCAAAAATGGGAAATATAAAAGACTTCACATTAGTATTTTTATGATGGGTGTGAGCCATGTTCTCTTTTTTTTTTAGAGTTTTATTGGTGCAATGTAATTATGCATCCTAGTAAGATCCAAAGTGATACATTCATAGATGCACACACCATCTCTTGGTGTGGTTCCCTCTTACCCCATCCTGCTACGCCCCTCCCCCCAGTACATGCTAGTGAGATTGGCAGTGATACCTTCATATATGAACATATTATTATTTGATCTGTTTCTTTCCTTAAGCCTCCTTTCCCTTTTCTCTTTCTCCCTCCCCAATCCCCTTCCACTATCCTATTGGTCTCTCTTCTTATTATCATGAAATCCATTTTCTTTCCTACTTTCTCTCTAGCTTCTATATATGAGGGAAAAATACCCTTGACTTTCTGAATAACTGCATTCTTTGTTTTTCTTGTGTTTTTAGATAGAAAAGAAGCAGCTGAATAGAAGAGCTGGAGCTTCTATCACCGAGCTGGGAGGGAAAAGAAGCAGACCATGTGATAAGAGGACCCTGTCCATTTCTGTATATTGGGTGTCCCTACTGGAGTCAAAAATTCTTAGTTAACTGTGATTTCCCATTTCAGTGCTCAAGGAGGCAAGGCCCTGTGTTTTGGGTGTTGGGGTGAGGGAGACGGGCGTGAGAAGAGAATATTCATTCTAGTCCTAGGCTGTCACACTTCCTAAAATGGAAATATGCGTGATTTGAGGCTTCCTGAGTTATTCTCTGGTGGTGATGAGAGAAAGCAATGGTTTAGAGGGTTAGGAGAATAGGATGAAGTAATACAGAATGGAGAAAATCTGATTCAGGGCCAAACACATGCTCAGGTTCTTGGTGAGAGCAGTTGATGAGCCCACAGCCACCTCTTGAGATAACAAGAAAAATAACAATAAAAGTGAACACATCTGTATACAACTTACTATGTATTTATCAGGCACTCTTTTAATTACTTTACATATATCTGCTCTCTTGAGCTCCATAAGAACCCGATGAGATGAGTTCTGTCATCATCATCATCCCCACTCTTCAGATGAGGAAAGAGGCACCGGAAGGTTGAGTAACTCGCCCAATGTTTCATAGCTAATAAGTTGCAGAGCTAGGATCTGAGTCTGAAGTTGGCTCTGGTCTGTGCTCATAAACATGGCTCTCTACTTCCTCCCCGATGGTGATGGCAATAACTCATATTACTGATGGAACCATTGTGTGTGCCATGCTTTGTGTCAAGACTTTTTCATACATTATTTCACTAGATCTTTGTAACAACACTGTAAGATGGGTATGGTTTTGCTCACTTTATAAGTGGGAAGACCATCATGGGTAAATAGGGGAAACCAGCTTTTGCACTGTGACCTAAGCCTACAAGTTGACTTTGATTGTCATAAGACTTGGTCTCTAGCCTCTCTCTGGAGAAAGGCCTCCAGCTACACGTGTAAGGAGCTTCATATCGTTGTAGGAGCAGGGGAGGAAGCACTGGGTTGGAAGTTCCTCAAGCACACAGTAGATGGAACAGTGGTATCACAGGCTAGTATGGCCACAGGAAAGGGCCTGGAAATTTAGATGCTCTGCCTACAGAGTCCAAGGGGGTGGTATGGGCAGCTGCCCAGGAGAGGATAATAAATCTCTTATGTATTTCTCTAGGACAGAAGGAACTTGAGGAACGACCAGGTTCTTCTGATTAAAATGATAGAGTTTGGAGCTGGCAATTAAGGTTTGGATTTAGTTGTTGTTTTTTCAGTTGGGAAAAACATATCTTGATGTTCAGCCCTTCAAATGCTGGGGAAACACTTATAATACTGATATTATAAAGGAATACCTTTACTCCACCCAATTTTTTTTTCTACAGAGAAAGTGAGGCATGATATCTGCTGGTGATGGGGCAAGGGAAGAAAAAGAGGAGGAAGATTATCAACTAGAATGAGGCCAAGCACTACAGAGTGAGTATAGAGAACAATCCCGCTGAGCTATCCCAGGCCTTTGAAGCAAAAGTGACTAGCTGCAATTATATGAAACCACTTCTGTGGGCAAAATTGTCGGAGCTCTTGGGGGAACCTCAATAGGCAGGAATGAAAGGATTTATTCTGTTGGCAGAGAGTCTTAACTCGTCTTTAAGTCAAGAGGAAAGTAGGGAGTTGACAGAAATGGAAGAGCATTTTCTTGTGAGGTAGGAGAGGAAAGAAGGTGCTGAAAAAGTCATCGCCAGCAGCAATCTCCAGGGCATCAGGAAGGCACTCTCAATGGAAACAAGAATTTGAGAGCAGTCTCTAAATTTAGTCCATGTGCTTATTTGTTTCCATATCATCCAACAGAAGCTAGATTTGCAGATGCTGTGTCTGGAGCTCAAGTCCAGATAGTCATTGATAGTATTGTGATTCTTTGCGATCCTTTGGGTACGCTCTCTTTTTGGAGACAACTGAAAAAAAAATCTACAGTACAAATATTTAGGTTTTAAGAACGAGTTGGTGGAGCAAGGGAAGGAGATATGAAGGTTGGGTAAGTAATTGCACATTTATGTGCCTAGAAGAAAAGTCAGGGGAGGCAACTTGTGTTGGCCACAGCCTAACATATTCTGATTTATATATAGCAAATTTAATGCATCTTAAGTTATGTGGTTTCTATCCCCAAACAGCTTACATAGACCTTGGCACACAGTCTTATGTCATCATGCTGATGTTCTGGCCATAGACATTAGGGAACAGTTGTGATTGGTGTTGGACAGGCAGGCTGGATGCTGATCAATGGAAGGATGGAAACAGTGCTCAGTCTGGTGTAGGGCTCCAGACACTGGCCTCTTAGCTGAAATGTCTTTAATCTTCTTTGTGAATCATTAAAATTCAAGGTCAATATATAAAATTAGCTTCTCAAAGTTGCACTTTCATTAAGTTGGAAAGTCTGACAAATGTCTCCTGCCAAAATCTGGGTTCTTAAGAGGAAATTCAAAACTTTCAATTTCTCATCCCTTCTGCCACTCACCTAGGCCCTCAAAGATCATTAATATTGACTTCACAACCTCATTTCCTCTGCTAAACAGATATCACTTAACAGGTTCTCTTTGGCCATCACTAGTACAGATGCTTATATTTATATAATGCTATTAAAATATTAGGTTGATGCTTTTACATTGTCCTGGATCACACAGCCTCATCTAGCAGAGTCAATCTAACAGGAGTGGTGAGTAATGTCTCAATTTTAAAAATCAAAATCCTGAGGTTCAATTGAGACCCAATGGCCCCACAAGACCACTTGTGCGTGGCATAACCAGGACTGAAATTGGTTTTTTGATCCCTAGACTGATGATTTTTTCACTTTGCCACTTTTGGATCCAACTTCAAAAGTCTCAAGAACCATTAAGACTGTAAAGATAAAGACAATCTTATATCTCTCTGAGAGAAGATGCACAATTCCCAAATTAACTCAGATGTAATGTAGGAAGACTTTCACTCATCTTAGAGCTGAGGAAGTTTTTACATTTAACCCGGAGAGATTGGAAAACACTAGACTTCACTAACAGCTCTTCATAACATCTACACAAATCATGTGAGCCTATTTCTAAGAATACTTGTATCTGGCTGTCACACTTGATTTCTTCTTCTCATGAG
Organism: Glis glis; assembly: GCA_004027185.1. Lineage (NCBI taxonomy): Eukaryota > Metazoa > Chordata > Mammalia > Rodentia > Gliridae > Glis > Glis glis. The sequence continues at coordinate 6,057 of PVJS01005845.1, forward strand.
TAGAGTGGCTTTCTTTTGTAATCCTCAAATCACTTTGCTTCCTACTCTTAAAATCCTGAACAGGGCAACTACAGCCCCATGATATAACTTACTTATGCTTGAGAAACCCAGGGCAGCACCGAGGTACTTCTCACAGTTTCATGAATACTATTCTTAGTCCTGGGAATCTCGCTGACCCAGAAATCTAATTTAAAAATAGCTGACATTCTTAATTTACCCTCATTCTTTGCCCAGTTATGGCAATTTCATGCAACAAAAACAACACATTCCAGAGACTTGCCAGTAGAATGATTTTCATAGTGACAAGTTGTTCTCGACAACTGTTGTGGTAGGTTCCTTCCCTTCACCTCTTTCAGTGAGACCTGGGCTATCTCCTATACCTAATGCATAAATACCATGAGTATTCCTAACCGTGCAATCAGAAAAATGGAAAATATCCATGAGTGTCCTTCTTTATCAGCAGGTAAGGATATAAAAATAAGTATGTCCTTTCTCAGTGGTTAATTTTCTAGTCCTCTGGAGATCAATGTCTATTTACATTTCCTTACCTCAAGAGAGCAGGCCTAGATCTTTTCTAGTTGGCAGGAATTAGAGGTCAGAAAGTTATTCAGTTGCATTCAAAAAACTCCAAGAAAAGCCTGAAACATTTGCCTCATTGAAGACAAGATTAAAGACTATTGAGAATTCTTATTCTGACTAATCAATAGGTTGGGAGAACTATTTGCTTTGACAAATTCACTGCTAAAAAATATTCCAAAGCTGCAGATTTGGACATATCATTCTCCTCTTAAAACTTTCCATATCATCTCATGACCTATATGATAAAACAAACTCTAGAACATCATTTTCATGATCTGGGATGTACCATCTCTTTACCTGCATCTCTTGGCATCACATGGCCACAAAACTTCCTTATTGAATGATTTATAATTCTCTGCACATCATAGGCCTCCATGTATTTGCTGATGCTATACATTTTGCCTAGAATGATGCTCTCATCGCCCTCTCAACAGGAAGACACCTCCTCTTATTTCTAAAACCAGTGCAATGACACCTGATCTTTGATGTCTTCCCTGCCTTCACCAGGTGATGTGGAACATCCCTCCATGTGCTCTAAGGTATCTTATATATAACCTTTAGCCTTATCCTCCTCCCCTTCCTCCTTCTCTTCGTCATATTGTATTGGATTTGTCTCTCATTGCTGTCTATACCAGAATGCAACCTTTTTGAGAGCAGGTATCATATGAGACAATAAATGATTGTATCCTATACCAATGCTTTACTTTATATATAGACTCATAAAGGTGGGAGAATGTAGATAACAAATGAATCTCATGTACACATTTACCTTCAGTAAAATGTTTTGTGTCTTCAGCAAATCTTTGCTTTTGCGGTGAAGTTTAAGACATAAATCAAACCCAAAGCAGGTCAGAAAGGGTTGTTATTCTTTTCCAATTTCCCTAGGCTTTCTATCACACTCCTGCCTCTATTCCTCCTTATCCATCAGCACTCCTCCCTAGAGTGAAAACAGTTGAAAAATTTTTTGTAACCTCAGAATAACAATCAAACACAACTATGTAATTGTTTGGATTTAGAATGCCCCCCCCAGCACTCATGGAAACAAGGTAGCAATGTTGGAAGCAGGTGTGGTTGCTATGGAGAAATCCCTGGAGGTGTGGCCTTGGGGATTATATAAGGTCCTCTCTTCCCCCCTCCTCTCTCTGCCTCTGCTGTCTGTGATGGGAGAGCAGAATGCTTTTGCCCTCCCTCTCTTTGCTCCCTGCTACCATACCCTGAGCTCTGCAGACCCAGCCTCACATGAACTGAACCTCTAAATCTCAAAAACTGTGAGCAAATAAATCTTTCTCCCTCTAAATTGTATGGTCAGTCCTTTTGGATTCAGGCAGTGAGAATGTTGCCCAAGACAGAAATTGGTATCAGAGGAGTGGGGTCACTGCTATATCTAAGCCTGATCATGTGTTTTATCAGTATTTGGAACTGGTTTGTGAGAGGAAGTTAGAAGGGCCAGAATGTGGCTAAAAAGGTGGATGGTAGAGACTGTACTCAGGAGATTTCAGAGGAGAAAGAGAACTCCATAGGAAAATGAAGTAAAGGTCACATATATTACATTCTGGCAAAGAACTTTTCAGCATTTTTCCCACGTCCTGAAACTTTGTGCCAGGCCAAATTTAAAAATGATGGACTGATTAAGCTGGTGGAGGAAATCTCAAAACAGCAAAGTATCCCAACTGTATTATGGATATTGATGTCCACATCCAGTGAATTGTACACTGAATTTTGAGAGTGGACAGTAAGGCAGAGAGACTTTATAGATTTGCAGTTTGGCCAGAAAGGCATGTGTAAAACTGGGGTCCAAAGACATGATATTGTGGAAGAAAGTAAGTTGGATGAAATGAAGGAGGAACTGATGGCCATGATAGAGGTTGCACCAGTGGCAGCATGGATGGAGGGAGGCCCAGTGGCCGTGACTGAAAAAGTCCCAGCAGCTATCTTTCCTGCTGGTGGATGATCTTGGCACTCATATAATGTTGGCTTTTCTGGAAAAAATGGTGTCATGGAGTCTTCCCCCCGGACTTCAAAGGAAACCAGGCAACATGTGGCAGGATCAGAATACCTGCAAGCAGGCCCAAATGGGGCAATTTGTGAAGCTGTGAGGGTGCAGCCAAGGTTTCAAGGAAGGAAAACCCCTGAGATTTAAAGATGCCAGAAATGTGGAATGACAGCAAGGAAAGTTGCAAGCTGCAAGCCATGGAGACAGACTAGAAGAGCCAGTATGCTTCCCATTGCAATTAGCCAGGCCATAGGGGAAGGGCTGCCAGGCCCCTTGGAGATCGCATCTCACCAACATCTGTCCCGGATGTTGAAACTAGAGCTGCAGGATCAATTGCTTTTCCCGCTGAATTTTGATACTGTTTTGATCCAATTCCTTCTCTTTATGGCCATAGTTCTCCTTTTTGGAATGCAAATATTTGCTCTGTGCCACTGTACATTGTGTGTGTGTGTGTGTGTGTGTGTGTGTGTGTGTGTGTGTGTGTGTGTGTTTTTTTTACAGGGGCTCACAGCCAAGAGTTTACCTTGACTGTCAGAGGAGACTTTAGACTTTGGATTTTTGACTGATGCTGGAACTTTTAAGATTATGGAACTCTTAGAGATGGACTAAATGTATTTTGCATTGTAAGGTGGCTGTGAGGTCTAAGGGGCTAGGAGTGGAGTGTAATGGTTTGGATTTAGAATGTCCTCCTAGCACTCATGAAAACAATGTAGCAATGTTGGAAGTGTGGCTTGGTTGCTATGGAGGGGTCCCTAGAGGTGTGGCCTTGGGTCCTTGCCTCCTTCTGTTCTCTATCTGCTTCTGGCCTCTGTGATATGAGAGTAGAGCCTTTATGCTTTCCCTCTGTCTGCTTCCTGCTGCCATGCCCTGAGCTCTGCAGAACCAGCCTAACATGAACTGAACCTCTAAATCTCCAAAAACTGTGAGCAAATAAATCTCCCTTCCTCTAAGTTGTGTGGTTGGTCATTTGGATTATGGCAGTGAGAATGTTGACTAAGACAAGCTAAGACTTAAAAAACAAACAAAAAAAACAACAAAATAACAAGACATCACAGGCAAAAGAATTTGCATTTTTATAGACACATAGATCCTAAATATGTTTCAAAAATCATTTTCCTATTTACCCCTATTTCTTGCATGTTTTTGAAATCGGTCCAAACTCTCCTTTTTAGAATACCTTGATCTTTAAGTCCTCAGACAAGACTGCTGCATCTGCTGCAGTTTCCTTTTTCATGACAAGAACTAACTAAATTTTCAAGAGTCCAAAATGTTGCAGCTGAAACACTTTCCTATTTGAAAAAAGCATAATCAAGATTCTTTCCCCATATGCTACCTTTTCAGCAGGGCTATTTTTTTCACCCTCAAAAACTTTATTTCTCAAATAAGTTAAGAGGTGAGAATTAAAGCCAGGATGATCTTATAACTATAATCCAGAGGGACCACCTCTTGTCCAGATTTCACTCTAGTGTCCCTGGATTCTCCCAGCCCCAGTTCTGTGCCATCGACCTGGAACAAGTTTAAAGAATCACTGTTCAAAAAGGAAAAAGGACACAGGTTTCTATTTTCATCCAAGTCAACATGTGGTTCAACATGCTTATCCAAAGGCAGGCTTTATGATATTTAAGATTTTCTTGATACCATCTGGAAGCAGGGTTGCTCTTGACGATGTCAGTATATCTCCACATTTCTCCAGTTCTTGCTTCCTTTCTATGTATCCTTCTACTATTTTGTGGTTATGACTGGAGAGGCAATTTTCCTTTCACACCTCCAGTGGTGGAGCTCTTCCTCAGGCTCCATGAAGTAGGGGTAGAGGTGAGGGTGGCTTTCACTTGTTCTGCCAAGACTGTTCTGCTCATACCTTCTGGGTTTCTCTCCTTTCCATGTACCTCTTCCAGGCTCTTCCAGTGCAGCCCAGGCCCATCCACTTCACCAGGATGACTTGGGAAGCAAGAAGATCATACTGTTAACTACGCTGCTTTGCACATAATTACGTATCAATAGATCCTTGAGTGAGGGAAAAAATGAATGACTTTTACCAATTAGGATTTTCTTTCCTTGGGCTCTTTGCCTCTAACTTTTTTCTGTTTCCTGAAAGGGAAACTATGTTTAGAAGTATTTTCTCTCTCACTATTACCTTTTTTTCTGACAAAGTAGCTTTGATTAGTAGGCAGGACAACTTCTTTAATATAAAAGAGGTGCTGATGTAGAAACAAATAAATACAACCTCAAGTGCACAGCCTGAGTGAGGACTGATTCAACATGGAAGTGTTCTTCATCTACAAAATTCACTCATTAGAAGGCTTTTATCTTGAGGCCATAATACCTCTAATTAGCATAACTTTGAAGTCTTCCTTCTATGAAGCTGCCTGAGTAAGTGATTCTCAGTCCTTGCATGTCATCTTTCAGACATGGCTTTGTTAAAGCAAGCTGAGTTAAGCTTAGTCATAATTACAAAACTTAGAGCAAGATACTCTCATATTCCCACTTTACTATCTGAAGGAACTTAAGGAAGATGAGCTCATTGTGAAGGGAGGGATGTCGATGACCATTACGAGCTGTTACCACTAGTAATAGCCCGCATCACTTGGCATTGGAAGTGATGACATTGATTTTTAAGAAGTTAGTAAAGAATTCCACGGCTCATACATGGGCTTGCCAGTCTCTGAATTTAGGGTACAGATACAGATAAGCATTTAATCAGGGGTCTCGAGGCCTTAGGGCAAGTTTAACCTAAAACTTCATCCTCTGCTCTGTCCAAAACACCCAAATAATGTTTCCTGCAGTGGCAGCAATTCATGGGAGATGGGGGAGTTTCTAAGACTTAAAGTGGTCACAGATACTAAAGCTAGGGATAGTTGGCTTGCTAATCACCTGGTGTTGTTATGGCTTGATTAGCTAACCTATAAGAGAAGTGCAAGGATCCTCCTTCTTGGTATCCATTGCTGGAGCACAACACATTTTCCCACAGAATTACAGTGAGTGAGGTGTGCACAGTTGGAAGAGTGCTGTTATTGCCTCCCATCCCTTGAATTTAGGGCCTCTGTGGGTGAGACCAGGACTCAAGCTTCTAGTGATTATATGCCTGCAAAAGTACACCAGCTTAAAAACAGAGTCAGGGATGTAACTCATTTATACAAATATAAATTAGGGTCTAGCCAAAACAGAAATATAAGTTTCCTGCTAGCTATCATTTTTTGTGGCACTGGGGTTACCCAACCATGCAATTCTCCTGCACCAATTTAAAGCTTAATGTTTAGAACTAGAAACAATTGCCTGAACATTGCTCACCAAGGTTAGAATAAGTAGTATACTCATTTCAGTGTTTAGTACAAGTGCTGGGTAATGCAAGAGAAAATTACCTAAACTTTAGAAGAAAGCAATTAAAATAGGTCTGCAAGAAGGAAGGAAACGTTGCTTCAGTGTGGGGGAGTTAGATTTGAAACTCTTCTGCTATAATTTCATTCTCAATCAGCCTCCTTGGCAATTTTTCAGACAGATGCAAATTTCTTTCAAACCTATCTTTTATTGTTAAGTTATTAACAAAGTAAAGTCAGATTTTTAAAACTTACTCTCTAGGCTTTACAGAAAGAGAGACAATAGTCTACTTTTGGATTTTTATTTGTTTACTTATTTTCTTTTGTAATCTCTAATTACCTTAGGAAGTCAATTGGATAGAAAGAGAAAAATAAAAGAAATTTATCTAGGATTTAACAAAAACCATCTTGTACTAAAAAAGCGAAACAGACAACCTGAGGAAAAGCCCATCCATTAGAAAGAGAATGGACCATCCTTCAGTTCTGTGGGGTAGGGGGGCATTTTTGCATGCCTGACCCTGTGCAGGAATGAGGTCAGTTGCAGTGTGAAAGAAAAAAATGTATTCATGACACTCTTTAAAAAATTTATTTAGGAACATTAAAATAGATGTAGGAACCACTACAATGGGATTTTGAAGTGGGGGGGAATTGGGATTAACTCTAAATACAACAAGTAAACCTGGGAATTTATAGTCCAGGAGCAGGGTGGGGGCAGGGGAATGTGTGTGTCAGAGGCTGGGAAATTCCTTAGAGCAAGCATGGAGGGTAAAGGGGGTTCTGGCTAAACAGACCTAGCAGGATTCTTGTGTGAGGTTGGGCCAGGGTGATCAGACATCACCTGATCAGATATCTAAAGTGATCAGATACAGAGAGTGGGGGATTCTGTTTGAATTGACTTTGCAGGATTCCTACTAAAATTAGACAGTTCAGAAAGGACCATGGAAGTCCAAAAGTTGAGGCCTAGTTGGCAAGAGGATTCAGAAGAGCATTACTAGAGTCTCGTCCAGAATGGATTCTCTTTCAGTAGCCCTTACCTGTCCTGGTGGGGGTGTGTGATTGCAGATTGAGACAAGTGCTAGGAAAGGAAGGTCTACAGTATCGTGAGTGTCTGGAGCAGGGCTCTGACCCGCTCTATGGATCAGGAAGGCTGCTCGGAGGAAGCCGGCATCCCCAGGGAGGATAAGAATGAACCAGGGACAAAGGCCAGAGCGGAGGAAGTGAGACCTGGGATTGAGGAATCAGAGTCCAGGGGAGAGATGGAAGGAGCTGAGGCGGAGTGGTAGGAAGCAGTGGTGGGAAAGGAGGCATGAAACAGAACCAAAGGGCTTTTAAAACCCATCACAGATTGATTCCCTATCTTAAGACAAATGGGAAGGCAGTAAGGTCGTGGTGGGTGGTGATCTGATCACAGTTGCATTTTCAGTGCTGCCTCAAGCTACAGAAGGGCAGAGAGAAAAAGAGAGAGAGAGAGAGAGAGAGAGAGAGAGAGAGAGAAAGAGAGAGAGAGAGACTACATAGAGAAAAGCGTGGTGGTACTAGAGAGAGAAAGATGAGAAAGTCAAGAGACTCTTAGTCAATAAGCCCATTGTCACTTGGTGATGGGCTTAACATGAAGGCAAGGTGAATCATAGGTTTTCTGGATGCAGATCTGGATAGACTGTGGTACCACTACTATAAAAAAAGAATGGAAATGGCCCAGCTTTGTAGATGAGAAATTTTCATGATTTCTGTTTTGGGTATGTGAAATTGTAGTGACTTTAAGATGTGGCAGGAGATACAACAGGTTTGAAAATGTAATATATATATATATATATATATATATATATATATAATATAAGTCATATATATATGATTTAAATGTATGGAGACTATTTGGCTTCCTTCGTGTGTGTGTGTGTGTGTGTGTGTGTGTGTGTGTGTTTGTGTGTGTATGTGTGTGTGTGTGTGTGTGTGTGTGTGTGTGTGTGGTGCTGGGGATTGAGCCCAAGGCTTTGCATATGCTACTCAAGTGCTCTACCACTGAGTACACCCCAGCCCTTGCTTGGCTTCCTTATTTTTCTCCTCCTCCTCCTCCTTTTTTTTAAGCACTGGGTATTAAACCAAAATGCATTCTACTTCTGAGCTATACATACCTCAGCCCTTTTTCACATTTTGTTTTGAAACAGGGTCTCCCTAGGTTGCTGAGAATCTTGCTAACTTGCTGAGACTGGTGTTGAACCTGTGATCCTCCTGTCTCAGTCTCCCAAGTACTAGAATTACAGGCATGCACCACCATGCCTGGCTAATTTTCTTTTTTAAATTTTTTTTGTGGTACTGGAGATTGAACCCAGAGTCTCCTACCTCTTAACTACACCCCAAGCCCTATTTTATTTTGAAACAGGGTCTCGCTCAGTTGCTGAAAGTCTGCCTAAGTTGCTGAGGCTGGCCTCAAACCTGTGATCCTCCTGTCTGAGCCACTCAAGTACTGGGGTTATAGGTGTGCACCACCATGCCCCGCTTGGCTTCCTTATTTTTTATAGTTGACTCTATTTTCCTTATAAACTCTTCCCTTTCCCTGTTAGCAGGAGTGCTTTAACCTGGCAACTAATAGATTTCAGTTTCTCTTCTGATTTAAATAGTACCTTTTATTTTATCCCTCTCTTTGAGTGAATTTAGTCTTTCAGACTGCTGCGTCTTCCGGCACTCCTCAGCTGGCATCTGGGCATGGGGTTCAGAGGGACTTCTGTAACCTGGTGGCAGTTAATCTCTGGTTCTCAATGGGCTTTTTCCTCAAGGTGGTCAGTCAAGTCAGGCCCTGGACTCATGTTCCCTGAACTGTAACTCAACCCAGTAACTATTGAACTATTGGAGAAATGACACGGGCATCCTGTTCAAAGCAGATTTAACTGTGATACATTCTCTGACTCTCTCAGGATGAATTAACTTTATTTCTTCCTTTACAACAGCATCTTTCACATTTTCTATTTTCAAATGTCAAATTATATTCTAACTTCTATATCTCTCCATCACCAGTTAGAGAGTTTACATGGGGAGAGACTTTGGCCAATTTCTCTTTGCATCGGAGCCCTGAACACTGTGGCTGGCATAACAAATATGTAAAGAATAATTATTGAATTAAGTTGAAATGAGATCTCCTATTTTCCAAAGCTCGTTGGCATCAATTTGAGATACCCAAACTATTTCCATGTGCTTTTTCTTTTTTTTTTTTTGTGGTATCGGGGATTGAACCCAGGGGCATTCTACCTCCGCGCTACACCCCCGGCCCTATCTTTTTTTTATACTTAATTTTGAAACCGGCTCTCACATAGTTACGGAGGGCCTCACTAAGTAGAGAGAGAGAGAGACAGAGCTGAGGCTGGACACAAACCTGGATCCTCCGGTCTCCGCCTCCCAAAGTACTGGGATTACAAGCGTGCGCCACCACGCCCGGCTCTTTTTTATTTTTTAAATGCAAAATTAATTTTATTTTGTTACACTGATTGGTATGGAGGAGCAGATAACTGCAGTTTGTATGAAAGAAGACTTCTCGTGACGTTGAAAATTCTTTTCTTAAATCTCCTTTGTTCCATATTAAAATAATTACGTCCTCTTCTACAAATACTAAGTAGCAATCCTGACCAATTGGATTGTCCTTTAAAAGGAGCAAGGCTTAATGACAGCAAGGTCTCCAGGACCTTATGAGCCCTGAGCTGGTGGGTTAGGGCTGTAGATGGAAGTTGTGGGGGAAATGAGTCATCAGAGATGCACAAAAGAGAAGACTCACTGCCTTCTGGCTTCCTGCTCCATGGCCACACGTAGAAGAAGACATCCTTGTGTTTTGTTTAATCTCCCAGGCAAAAAAAGAAACAAAAACAAAACACGAAAACACCCAGAACTCTTGCCACCTTATCTCTGGCACAAGTTCTCACTCCCTGACAAGCTTCAGAGATAACGACACATTGGGTCTCAGCTCTGAGAAAATTTTGCTAATGATCGAGACTACAGGTTCTAGAGACTAGAATCTAGACCAACATGGAGCAGGGTCCTCGCCTGTTCTGTCCACAAAAGTGTCCTCAGAACACGAGCCTGCTCTGGGCAATGGAGACTTGATACGTATCTGCTGAGTGAATGAATGATATTTCTTCCTTTGCAGTTGAGAAAGCTGAAATTGAGGAAGGCCACAGGACTTGTGTCATCCCAGGGACTTGTCCGCGGTAGAGCAGGAGAGCCCGTCTCCTGGCTTCTCATTTGCTGCACCTCATGCAGCAGGAAAATATTTCCTACAGCTTAAACCACAGAAGCACTCACCCTTGAGTGCTGTAATAGGTTTCTAGAATTTATTTAAACCATAAAAAAAAGCAGGATGAATGGTTGTTTGGGCTCACTTAATGGATCAGATATCCAGGAACGCCAAAAGCATATTTATTTACTCACAGGTAGCAAGAACACCATATAATTCTTTTTGTGGTTATCCGGTCAATGTAAATTTTTTTTCTGTTCCGGTAAAGTGTACATTGATTAGAAATTATTGTTGGAAAAAGACCACCACTCAAACAGAGGGTCTGAACTAGGCAAGATGTATGAACCCCAAAGTACCTGTTAGGGGGCTGTGAAAATGTATGCCTTGCTTTTATTTATTTTTTTAAAAAGATTTGTTCCACACCGAAAAAGGAAGCTCTCTCCTGTGGTCATAGTGGTGAAACTCAGCTAGTAAATGACCTAAGAAAAGAGAGGAAGAAAATAATTGTAACCACTTGAGAATATATGAATAAAGCCGGGCATAGTGGTGCATGCCTGTAATCACAGTACTTGGGAGGCTGAGACAGGAGGATCACAGGTTTGAGGCCAGCCTCAGCAACTTAGCAAGACTCTGTTTCAATATAAAGAATAAAGTAGGAGGGCTGGTGTTGTAGCTCAGAGGTAGAATTCCCCTGGGTTCAATCCCCAGTACAAAAAAAAAGCAAAAAACAGAATTGAACATCACATTACATTATATTGTGCATATAATGAGCTGGATACATTTTTAAACATTACTAAATAAATATTTCTTCTATCCTTTTGCCATATCTTAGTTACTCAGTATATAATGCAGCAATAAAAGTGTAAAAATAAATAAATAACTACATATATATATATATATATATAGAGAGAGAGAGAGAGAGAGAGAGAGACAGAGAGAGACAGAGAGAGACAGAGACAGAGACAGAGAAGAAAGAGAGAGAGAGAGAGAGAGAGAGAGATTCCAGTCATCCTGAATCAGCATAGTAAGGAGTCTCCTCTGCTTTAACCCTATAAAGTAACTTTAGAACAATCAATCCACTTTTTTTTTCCTGCTTTTTTTCAGGCCTATGCTCAGCTCATCAGAACACTCATTCTGTTTTATAGAATGAAGTATTGACTCATTCTATCTAGCATCACAAATAACACCCAATTAAATCTTTAAGCTAATTTGTGTGTGTGTGTGTGTGTGTGTGTGTGTGTGTGTGTGCGCGTGCAGTACTGGGGATAGAACCCAGGGGCATTCTACCTCCGAGCTACACGCTCGGCCCTATTTTTTAATTCTTTATTTTGAAACAGGGTCTCACTAAGCTGCGGAGGGCCTCACTAAGTAGTTGAGGTTGGCCGCGAACCTGCGGTCCTCCTGTCTCGGCCTCCCAAGTACTGGGATTACAAGTGTGCACCACCACGCCCAGCCCTAAGTTTTTTTTCCTTTTTTGTAATTTAGTCCTTTGACTGAATATCATTTTGTAAGTAAGTGTATTTTTTATGGAGGTGGGAGAAGAAGGGAAAGAGGGAGACTTTGGACTATATTTCTTTCTGAAGCAAATAATGTCATAATTGTAAACGCCCAGATAATATCAAAAGGAGCGCAGGCTCAGCGCAGTGGTTTATGTCACTTCACACAAGTTCCAGGTCTTGCTGGCTCCTGCCACACTTCCGTCCTCACCCGGCTATGAGCTTGGCTGCTTGTAGACATGCCGCATGGGGGAAAGGAGCTGGAATTAGATGCAACAAGCCTCATGCTCTCTTATTCATGGACTCAATCACAGCCTTCCTCGGGGAGATATTACATTTCCATGTTCGAGTCTGAGATTTTGGGCACCCAGACACGATTGTCAGCAGCCCAGCCAGACCAAATGTAACCTCGCTCTGAACTCTGCCGGAGCTCCAGCGGGACGCTCAGGAAAATGTCGACTTTTGGCCAGGAGTCTCCGGCTCCAAAGTAGGGTTTGGAGAGCCAAAGAAAACACTTAGAGCCCGAGTTAAGAAGTGAGGGGAGAGAGAGGCCAAAAACTTCATCTAAGCATCCCTATAGCTCAGCTCACAGGGAGCCAAGGAGTTGGAAGTAAGGCCCCCTCCCGTGCTTGAGACCTCTCAGTGCCTCCATGGTTTTTCTTCTGTAAAATGGGCATTATCTAAATCCTTGCCACTCAAATTATGGTTTTAAGCCTAACAGCACTGGCATCACCTGGGAGTTTATTATAAAAGCAGGATCTCAGGCCCCACCCTAGAATTATGAGTCTGATTCATATAAAGGGGAACCCAAGGGATCCCGATGCACATGAATGTTTAAGAATCTCTGGTGTAAAAGGCTCCTGTGCAAATGGACAATGGCAAATCCATAATGGCAGGCCCTCTTTTCGACAGAGTGTCACTGTCCCTCAGAGAGGAAGCACTTCTTGATTTGACCTGTCTAAGTGAGATCAGCAAATTGGACTTGTCTAAGTGAGCTCTTGCCGGTGCAAGGATACTCAGCGGCGCTGATGGACCATAATGTCCCCTAAACTCCCAGGGGTTTGAAATCTGACTATAAAGATAAGCAGAGAAAAAGATATATTCATACACTCAAGAATATAACCCCGGGGCACTATTAAACCTGAGTTGCAAAATCTATCTTGGGAAAGAACAGGGTAACAGAGCCTGCTCTGGGAGTCTTATTTGCATAGGTGTTCCTGAGTCCTTTGGGAGTCTTATGCAAAGAGGGATTTGGGACTTTTGCCAAATCCCCATCCCCAGAAATCCTGAGCTCCTGCACTGTCAGAAGGGCACAACTATCCTCTGGGGGAAGAGCTTTAGGGAACACTCTCCTCTGCCATGGGACTCAGGAGACCAAGCCCTAAGCTCAGCCCCATGAGACCAGGAGGCAGAGGTGGGGGGCATCTCTTCCAGGACTCAGTAGGATCCAAGAACTGCTGCAAAAATAACCTTGAGTTTTCCATCTGCACAGAACTCTCCAGGGAAGCAGGAGACACGAGGGTACTTGAGAAGCCACAGTCGGGAGAGATACTGGGTGCAGCTGAGACCTGCTGATGGCAAGATTACCAAACCCTGGAGAGCCACTGTGAATAGGATCAGGCTCTGAGGGGAGATGACAGCTGCAGGAAATGATGTAGAAAGCCTGAAAGTAGACCTGCTGAGAAAGGGCGCTGCCACCCAGTGCTGCAGAGGTTACCACACTATGGATCTCAGTGTCAGGTACCTGACCTTGTAAGTTCTAGAGGAGGCATTATTGTCTCCATTGGACATGTGAGGAAGATGAAGTTCAAAGATCTCTGGTTTGTACCCAGTAGAACAAGGGTCAGATTTGAATTCGGGCCTTCCTGGCTTTGGAGTCAAAGTTCCTTTAGTTGAGCTGCGAACCCCCTGGGGAGATGGGACTTGCCTACCAGAATCCAGGGAGGGATTCATTAGCACCTCTGGTCTTTCACTGGGAGAAGCAGGTAAGAATACCAGGCTGGTGGAATTTTCCTGCTCAGAACTCAGAAGCCCATCCCATGTTGCCTACAGAGAGCAGTAGGCTTCCCAAGACCATCCTTTCTGCCATATTCTGACAAATACATTTCCCCTCTCTGGAGGGAAGGAACATGCCTTGACCGGCCCAGGTAAGTCTGGGCTGCAGCAGGACCAACTTCACGGGCATGGGACCTGTGTAACCACAAAGCCTCTCACTCAGAAGGCCCCCATGCTCAGTTTTAAATGCTCAACTACTGCTGTCTTGGAAATCTTAATTTTATCTATGAATTTTTGTGGAAGAGAAGTCTGGTGGGACAATGGAGACAACCTCATACAGGGTTCTTCCCACCGTCCTGGGACACACTATCTGTTGCCTGCTCCCCATCCCCTGATGCCCCAGGACCCACCCAGCCTCCCCTGCCCCTGTCCCTTTCCACCCTGGAATCCAGGTACTCTTGGGTGTTGGCTGGCTGTCATGGGCTAGAGGAACAGGGCTGGGGAAGGAGCTATTGACTCTCTCACCTCTGGCTAAGATCCGAAATTTTTATTTTTTACTGGGTCCCACAAACTATGTAACTGGCCTTAGGCTGCAACTTATGAGGACTGAAACTGTCAAAGTAATTACAAGTTCAGCACACAGAGGAAGGGCACTTCTCCCTTGCTTTCCAGAGGCCCTGGGGGAAGTATTCTAGCCATCCTCTCTCCTTCCTTGGGCACTGTCTCCTCTTCTAGGACTAAGGCTGCTGCCTGTTTATAATTGAGGCCAGCTTGACACCAGGCATTAGGAACTAACACTCTTTCCCTTTTTTTCCCTTCCCTTTAGTGTTTTAGGCTCTATCAGGTGAATTTTTTTTTAATTAGCCTTTTGACACAGCAGTGAGATCTGAGACGAAGGTTTATGCATTGGGGTGAAATAGATTGAAAACACGCCTCTCGGCGTGCTTCCTTTCCAGGTTAGTTGGGTCTATTTAACTTCAGTAGAAGGAACCTTCCATTTGGTCCAACTCACTGGTATCTGGGGTCAAAGCTTCCCAAACGATGAATTGTTTCCTTAAGCTTCTTTGTGCCGATATTTCTCTTAGAGAACTTGTCAACAGAAGAAAACTCTGAACCAGGATATATTCATCTAGCTGATCTCTGTGAAAGCATATAGTAATACCATTCTATTGATATCTAATGTCACGACAAGCCCAGTGAGGAGAGGAGGGGTGCAGATAGAAATTTGTGATCTTTCCATAAGATCTTTTTAAGGATGAAGCAATACATTTTCTTATCAAGAAACCTTTTGGGACTTTTTGTCTAGGTACTTGAAGCAGGTTTAACAACCTTAAGATAAGATAAAATCCAACCACAAAACCCCAACATGATAAAATGAATGATCAGGAAAGAATTAGAAGGTTATGCAAACAGGGATCAAGAGAGGTTACAATATTGCTTATGTCTAGCAGTCATATTTTTATACAGATGGCAATTAAATTATAAAACCAGAGTTCTTTAGATCTTGGAGCAATATCACGATCATACATTTCAAAACCCCCAGTTTTCAAATTAAGGAACTGACGATTGAAGAAGTAGAAAGATTTATAGATTGTCACTCAGGATGCTACTGTAATAACTGGTAGGTGAGACTTCATCTTTAGCAGTTTCCTTTTATTGCAGTCATAGAGGTTTATTAACTATGGTGGAAAATTATATCTAACAAAGGTAAAATTGTGTCTAATGTTAGATGAACATTTCTTAAAAAACTTTATAAATTTGAACTAACCTCTGAAAAGAGTATCAATGGAGAAGTGTGTGTGTGTGTGTGTGTCTGTCTGTGTGTGTGTGTGTACACTCACACATGTGTCCTGCTTTTTTAAGTAAGAAGTCAGACATTATTAGTAGGGAAAATACGGTGGTAGTCTTCCTGGCAAGGTTAGGGATTCTGGAAGAAGTCTTGTTGTCTCCTGATAATGTATCACCACAATTTAGAAAATGCCTAAAATTCTAAAATTAGAAATTCAGTTCTCTGAACTAAGCAACAGAGAGCTTGTGCCTGGTAGCATGTGATTAACTCACCCATGAAACCCACAGACTGGCCAGTGCAAAAGGGCCTTACCAATCTGCTAGTTTAATCTTTGCCTGATATTTGACTCCAATCTATCAATGCCTAGACAGTAATAATACCCTGTCCTGTGTGAAGTATTCACCATTCATCCCTCCATCCTTCCATTTAATTATTCATTCATTAGTTTGATCAATATGTTTGCCTCCCTCTACTCTGCCAGTAGGCAAGATATCTTCTCTCTTAGTAGCAAACCCACCCCCTTTATTCTGCTTAGACTTTTCCCCTGGGAATCATTTCTATGAACATTGGAATGTAGATTATCCTGTGGCAGTGAATGGGCACTAGCAATAGCAGAGGGACACCAACTTTCACCAGCATTCTCCTAAGTATCATCTACTTTTGTGCCATGTGTAGCTGAGATTTTGATGGCAGCTTCAGTGCATTTCTGTTACTTCCAGACTTATCCAAAACAGGCAGAGGCCTCCCTGAACTTGGCTCACCATTCCACCCTATGGTTGTGTAAGCTTCTAATTCCTGTATTAAATTCATTGCTTCTCAAAATACCTACAATGGTTTCTCTTTTCCTGGCATATCCCAGCAGAAACAGCCAATCCCTGGACAATTAGCAAAAGATACAGAGCTGAGCTGACCTGTTCCCTGCTTAGAATATGTTCCTTATACTGAATAGTATCCTGTTTCTCTCTTGTATGCACTGGTCCTTTTCTTGCTCAAGGCAGCCACACATATCAAGTCGTGTTTATTCATTTATCTCCCAGCTCAGGTTAGCCTTCCTGAGAACAGAAGTCCCCAGGGGAGAGAGAAGGTGAGGCTGTGGGTACATGATTGGTGAGGAAAGGAGCACTGTGAGTGTGCAAAGATGAAATTAATTCCTCTATAATTTTCCTGATTCTTCGAACACAAAGATTGGATTCTGCCCTTAGGGAGACGTGGATAAATCCCACTGTCTTTGGTGACACTCATATGTATTTTGCAAGGCACAGAAGTAGGATAGGAGGTCTTAGGAAGCCTTCCATGTCAATGGAAGGGCTACAGACATGCTTTCATGCTTTAAAATCTCCTCTGTTCTTTACTAGTTGGCTAAGAAGGAAAAATGGCAGGAGCTCAAGAGGGACCTTCGCATTCTGAAAGCACTATCTCGGGGCTGAGCCATGAACCAGACTTGACTCCCCTGTCCTCTTCACACTGCTGGAAAATTTTGTAGCCATGAGCTGCCTTGCTTGTCTTTCATAGTGGCCAATGCTTGGCTGCATACTTAATGGAAGAAGAAATAAAATTAGGTGGATAATATTTTACAAGAATTAGAAAACTCTTTAAGCATGAAGTTATGTTCAAAGTAGGCTCTAAATCCTCTCTGTATGTTTATTCTGTCAGAGAAAAATAATATTTCCTTAAGACTGCCTTGATTTTTCTCAGGTCTTATAGCTGTTTCAGTGTTTTCTGGCTACGTAGATGGGGTTTCTGCCAGAGCTCTCTACCAAGCAGTCACCCCAGTGTGTGTCTGCACATGTGGTAGTCACATTAAATGTCCTAGTAGTATTTAATACTTAGTGGAACCGAAGAACAATGAAGCCAATCCTACAGTAAACAGTGTGGTGATTTAAAAGGGTCTCTGCCTAACCAGGAAATAGATGTCGCAAGAGGATATAGTTTGAAATCTCTCCTGCACCTCAAACTTATGATGTAAATGAAGAGAATTAAGGGACCCTATCAAGGGGAAAGACTTGCAAGAAAATCCTGAGTAATGGTAAATAACAAGAGAGTTTTATGTTTGACAATGTCAGGAAATGCTGAATCCTTTTTACCTTGGCTTTTGTGCAGGTTCGTGAAGAGGCTGCCTCATTTTTGCCTTTAAAAATGACTTTACTTTTTGTTTATCTAGGCTAGTTAATATTTCTGTCTTCAAATATTTATTTAATGCTTATTCTGGGCACAGCATTACCCTGTGCAGTCTGAGGAAACTCTCCGTGGATTTATAATTGAGTTGCAAAGTCCAGACATCACACCTGGAATATAAAGTAATGAGAGGAAGATTTTTTTGGTCACTAAATGCATTGATTAAAATTTTGAATTTAAAAGAACTGATTGATTTCTTTAAAAATCGCAAGCCTCTCCTAAGTGCAACAATGCATTCCTGTGGGTATTTTTCTTTTTACTCCAGGGTCATTGTCCAGACTTCTCCCACTTGCTCTTAGCTTGGGTGGTGGATCTGCACAGATGACATCCACCGGGGATTCCTAGCCTTCTGGCTTCTGTTAAGTTTGTCAGTGAGAGATACTGGCACTGGAACACACGGGGGAAAAGAATGAAGTTGTAGTATTTATTCTGTTCCCTTCTTGTTGGGTTATTCTAGATGGTCTGCTTTGCTCACAAAGCCACCCTTTTCAGTATACACTGTATACTTCACAGCCTTGTAGGTAGAAAGCCTCGCTGGCCTGCCCCCTTGGGCCCAGTCCTAGCTCCCTGTGATCGCTGATCTTACAGCACAGCACATTCTTCTGTTGGTAAGAAAAATTCCACCCCTGCCCGTAGTTTCTCAAATTGCTCCTTTTAAAATTCAGTATATATTCCACAATTTTAATGTGCTATCTCTTTCCTGCCTGGACCTGAACTCATACAGAGGTAAATCAGATAGATAGTCCTCAAGGAGAGGATAAGACATGTTTCAACATAAGTATGACAAGATGGGATTTGTTAAGTAAGAGTATAATGTAACAGAGAGAATAGTAAACTTGAAATTAGGTTATATAGATTCTCATCTCTGCTCTGCTTCTAATTAATTGTGAGTACTTGAGCAAGACATGGTTCGTCTTTGGATGTTAGTTTCCTTAGGTGCATAATGAGAGGGATGCACTAGATGTGCTTAAAGTCTGCCCACTGCTGACATTCTATGATGGTATGGCAGTAAAAATTCCATGGGAACCTGAAGAAACATTAATTAATAGGCACCCAAACCACTAAGAGCTACGAAGCTTCTGAGCAAGAAGAAATTGCTGCGACAAGGGAAGGCTTCATGGAATAGATGCTACGTGGGAACTCTTTATTTCATATGTTGATTTGAAAATCATTCAGTGGGTAAATAAGTGCCATAAATTCTCCTGAGTTAAAGCACAGTCTATGGAATTTCTGCTGTTCCTGTAGAGTAATCCAGCTGCAGAACCTGAATTACCGATGGTAGTTAACATGTACACAATGCCAAATGGCCCCTGCGTTGTCTCTGCAGAGACACTTGTGTCCATTTTAGAAGGCCTAGGACCACTGCTGCTCCTGCCAGAGCGTGCGCTTCTGCTGCCTCCAGACCTTCCTTAAGATTCCCTCTGTGCCTCTCTCTGACACTAAAGCTAGCAGGACAGCTCCAAGACTTCTTTGCTAACAATGACCCAGACTCCTCCAGAAGCTCTGACAGCCTCACTGTGTAGGACAGGAAGAGAAGGTGTTGATGTGCTGGAGGGAACTCCTGGAAGCAGGACCTGTGTGACTGCCAGTTAAGTTGCAACTTAAGAAAACTTATTAAAAGTTACTATTTCTTGATGACCAAACTCTCAAGGAACTTCAGTCTTGCAGAAGAAAGAGAAAACTAATCAAGTTTTTTAGTCCAATGTTGTATGCACTGCACATGTCTAGGTTAAGATGGGAACCCAGAGAGAGCCTACATGATGCAGATAGAAGATGCGTGGGTAGAAAGAAATCTGAGAAAGAGTCCTGTGAGAGAGAAGGCATTAGTTCAATCAGATATTAGGGATAAGAGTTACTTCCCTTCACCAGAGAGAAGGGAAGGATATTCACATCAGTGAGAATAGAATGACCAAAACCATGGAAGTATGAAGTAATAAAGGAAATGTTCGAATTGTGTGTGCACGGGTACATCCTGCAGAGGAAGTTGGTGTATTAGGAGTATAAAATAAAAGTAGGGGAGTGCCCTACTTAGGGTTAATTGGGCCTTTATGGACTAGCTGGGGAACCTAACCACTCAAGATACTTATATTTTTCTGGGAAGTACATTTTAATATCCACCAACTCAATTTATAAGTGTAGCAGGTGGGTAAGTCGGGGCTTTCTGTGCAGCATTATTTCCCACACATCTCTTGGCAAGGGGCCCTGAAAAATATCAACAATAAAAGCTTCACATCCTTCAATCATTATGTAATGGAATCATATAATTCCATCCATGGATGACTTGGGAATCATGCTGTCTTGCCAAAGAGGGAGAGATTGATGCCCCCAGCCAAACAAAGACCCTGTGGCCAAGGAGGCTTGGTAACATGCTCCTACAGTTTTCTCAAGGTTGTGGAATTGTTGCTGTTTTTTCCCCCTCTTGGTTTTAATGGTGCCTGAGAAATACTGTGACTCCCAGGGCTTTGTAGAATGGGGAAAAAAACAGATTTAATGCTATTCTAAGTCTTTAGACACATTTACACATCCTCCATCTGCTTGGGAGGGAAAAATTCAGATTTCAATAACAAAAATTGTACAGGTCTTCCTCGAGGCAACAGAAAATGCATGTGATAAGGGAATAGCCATGAAGTGCAAAGGCGCATTTAGGTCTTAGCGCTTATTGACTGGAGCTGCAAAGAAGATGTGAAGGATGTGTGAAAAATCCCAAATAAAAGAGCTCAAGTAACATACAATATGGATAAGAAAATGTGCTTTAAAGGAAATGCAACTGTCACAAAAGAACATGGAGGGGGGGCGGCTGAGGGAGGAGAACTGTATGACAAGAATGAAGATAAGCCTTAGTCTCTTCTTGGAAGCCTGGCTCAGAGAAAAAATATTCTGTTCTACAATTATTGGTGTGCATTGCATCCATTGGAAACACAGTTTAAAATGCCAGCATTCAGAGTCACATCCGCGGACCATCCCCCTTCTACCTTGACACCAAGGAGGCAGATTTTAATCTTATAACGACTGAACCCTGTAATCGATGTGCAGAAGGAGGGGGACAGTTGCAGCACGTGGTCCTGAGAGGGGGCTGGAAAGCATGAAACCCACGGTCCCATCAGGGTGGCACGGGGTGTGTTGAGTCAACAGTTGCACACGGGGCAGACATTTGATGGGAAGTATATTAAATGCGTGTTGCTACTCACCAAGACCTTCTGGGATGAAGTGCTGGATGTGTTTGGGGTTGGCTTACAGCCAATCTGGTGGACTTGCACGACACATTGTGAAATGTCGCTTTTCTATTTAAACTCTGAAAGGGCAGCGGATTTGTGTGTTTACCACTTGTCATTTTCCTGCCTTTCTCCAGCAAGAGCCCATCTGATGCAGCCAATACCTTGTGTGGCGGCTATATATAACAGCTCCTAAAGTAGCACCTGTCCAAGTGCTTGGGACCTTAGTGAAGTTTTTAAGGTCCCTCCCTCCCTCTTCCCATCTTCAGCTTTTTTACCAGAGGTCCGGAAGAGATAAAGAATGACAATTTATATGCCGCATCATTTTGGGGGGGTGGAAATTTATGAGACTGTAGCAGCCAGGACTTAAGTCAAACCAGACACATTTCCATCCGCACACCAATGGCTTGGTGAGATAGAGCAGGGCCTGTCCAAAAGGAAGACCTTGACCAATGACCGGCCACAGAGGCGAGTCTCACCTCCTTGTGTGATGGACAGCTCTCTAGAGCACCCCTGCCCATGGATCCCACCTGCTTTCTGCGCACCATCTTGCTATAACCTCTTCATGGTAACCCAGCCACTCTTTAACCTCCAGCCCCGATAGAGTGACTGTTCTTGTCTCAAAGCAGCTTGGCAATACCACTGGCAAA
The DNA here is from genome assembly GCA_004027185.1 of Glis glis. Taxonomy (NCBI): domain Eukaryota; kingdom Metazoa; phylum Chordata; class Mammalia; order Rodentia; family Gliridae; genus Glis; species Glis glis. The sequence continues at coordinate 27,479 of PVJS01005845.1, forward strand.
TTTGGGGTACAGCTCCTAGTTTACCTGAGGTCTAGGATCTCCTGTAATGGGACAGTGTCTTCATGGGGAACTCCTTACTACCTTTCTCTCTGCTGTGTGGGCAGACTTAAGCTGACGTTGAATGCATATTCTTAGGGTAGGCTTTGGGAGTTTTTTAGGACTAGTACTTAACTAACCGATACTTACCCTATTCTTAACAGGTGCCAGGCACTGACAGGGTTATAAATGATAGCTGGAGTATGGTACCTGTTCCTGAGGCACTGACAGTGTAGTAGGGAAGAAGATGGATACCAAGAGCCATAATTCAAAGCAGGTTGCCATTAATTCAGCACTGTAACAGTCCTCCCCAAATGGAGGAAGCATAGAAAGAGAGCTATAACATCTGGGTGGAGGTTTCTCAGAAGGCTCTAGAGGAGGCAGGTTTCAAGATCGGCTTTGAAGGGTGAATGGAGTTACAGGAGGAGAAACTGATAAGAGTGTGCACTCAGGTAGAAGAAATAGTTGAGCAAGAGCATGGGCACAGGATGTATTTAGGTAACAGCAACTGGCATATTTTTGCTGGAGCAAGCCAGGCACACAGAGGAGATGATACAGGAAAGGTAAATTTGGAACATTTGTTCTGAAACATGTTGAGCCGGGAGTTGCACTATCAAAGCTACTAGCTACACCATGCTGCTTAACTCTCCATGGTGAATAGGATGTATTGGTGGCTCTCAGCTGGAGATAATTTTGCCCCTCATCCAGAGACATTTGGCAAGGTATGGAAGCACTTTGGGGTGTCACACTGGGTGCAGGGATGGAGTAGAATCTAGTGGGTAGAGTTGAGACACCGATACATGTCTTGCCATGTACAAGAATCATCTGACCTTGACTGTCAGTAGTGCTGAGGCTGAGAGACTCTGAGAGCATGAATAAAGGAGCCATCAACTGCCGAAAGGGGAGACAGCATGGGGCAGCATTGGAAGGGTCAGCTGAGATGAAGGAGAATCTCAACAGGGTACTGATGGTAAAAATAGAAAAGAGGGTACAATTGTGCTGAATATTTAAAGGTAGGGTTGCAAAAGCATTGCAATACACTACCTCTGGGGAGGAGGAAGGAAAGAATAAAAAGAGAATCTGAGACTTTGGACTGTTTTTTTCTGGAGATTAGGGTGTTCACAGAAATGGAGTCCTCAAGAAACCATTTGGTAAGAAAAGTTATATATCCGCTTGGCTAACAATGCAGAATTGGAGTTACAGAACCCTGGGTCTAAATCCCAGCTTTCCACATTTACTGGTTTTATGGTGTTTGGTTACCTGGGGTTATTTCCTCATTATAAAATAAGGTTAATACTGTCTCCCTCACAGGTCGTTGTAGAAATCAAAGCAGATCATGTCCATAGAACACACTGCAGGCACCTAGCTGTTCCCCATCCACACAGCTACCATTCTGTTACTGCTACTCTCTTTTCCACTCATTCAGCCTGGAGAGATGTCAAATGCTACTGGAGAAAAAGATCTTAATGACTGAGCTTCTTTGGCCTTCGCTGATGCCCTGTAGAAATCAAAGCTACTGTGGCAGTTGTTTGGAAGAATCAGCAAGTTGGAAGATAACCTGATTTGTGTGGAAGTTCTACTCTGTTCTTGGAGTGGAGGGACAGCACAGAAGATGTTAATCCTTGGCAACAACTCTGAAGAAATGAAGACCATGGGGTGCTGGAGAGACTTGAGACCCTACTTGCAAGGCCTAATGACAGAAGACTGATTAAATTAATGTGTGTTAAGTACCTCCACTATGTAACACATTGGGGAAAACAAAACACCCACTGTATTATTTTCAGCATGCATGACACCAGCAATTTAATTATGTCTTGTGGACAATGAAAAACAAAGATAGCACTTGAAATCATGTGAAAAGTGATTGGATTTGACTTCACTGTTTGGAAATCTAATATACCTTGAACATTTTTCTTTTGTTTAAAATATTTCCATCTTAAAATTATTTGTTATCTGAAATGTGTAATATATACCACTTTTTGTCTAGCTAGTTGACTATTTCTGTTTTCTTAACAAAAATGGGCCCTCATTTTTTCTGTTCTATTATACATACATGCGTTTCCATATGTGTGAGAGGAAGATGGTATCTCACCAAAGGAAACTGCTAGAATCCACCTTTGAGAGTTCTGCAGGTGGCCTATGACAACGTCCTGTGGCTAGTGGAAGGACTTTCATTAAATGCAAAGATCATCATGACATAGATTTCTGAGTGCTTGGTTTAGGTGTATCCTCTTTTTCAAATTCTGAATGTGTGGCTTTCATAGTAACACCTTCCTTGGGCCACCATCCCCCAAGGTTTTATGCATTTATTATTTGCTGCACAAATAATAAATTTCCTATGTGCTACACAGAATATAAATATTACTAAAAAGAAAGCCTAGGAGTTATCAAATAAGAAAAAGACCAGTAGAAAAGAAATAGGTGGGGAAGGATGGCAAGGGAGAAGGAAGTTCTGAGTAGATAGAAAGAGAAGGATAAGGAAAAGAGAAACACATAGCTAAATGGTTGAACACAAGTTCCTGTTTTCTCTAAGCATTGGCTTTTCAACTTCATCATTTCCTAATATTTATTATGGTGTGTGTGTGTGTGTGTGTGTGTGTGTGTGTGTGTGTGCACTCACGCACACACACATGTGTGGGTGTGCATTTAATTCTTTAAAGATTAATTGGGCACAAAAAGTACTCAGAAAGGCATAGCTTGAAGTCATAATTAAACTAGTGGGAGTCTTTTCATCCTTCTGGCGTTACATAAAAATTTATAAACAAAAAGAGCTACTTATTTTCTGTTAACAATCCTTAACCAGGGGACTAACATTTGCCCAAGCAGACTCTTACTAAGAATTTGGAAAATTCCATTCAGCCATTTCTTCCTAAAAATTGTCTACAGAAGGTGACACATTATCTTTGTTACAAAACATGATCCTTGGCAATGTCTGACGCCATTCGATACTGTGTTCAGTGTGGCACATCATAGATATTCAATAAATATTTTTGAATAAATAAATTAAATAATTCAAAATTATGTTTGTAGAGTTGGCAAGGCAGTCATTTCCTAATACTTTATGCCCCCTATGGAAACAATTCTTGGTTGTATACTCACATAGCTGAGTAACTATATATGCATATATATGCACATTTATGCATATGTATTCCTATAATTATATGCATGCACACACATATTCTGGACTTCTTTTGAAAGGTTTATGTGTTAAGATACACTGTATATAAAGTGTATCTTATGTTGCTACCCATTCAAGGCATGTATACCAACTGTACATATGTTGCACCATATGGTAGAACTTCAATGCCCATCTCTCAATCTCATTCCTAGAGTCACTGAAGAGATGCCTCCTTAGATAAGATAGCCTTGAGATAGGTCAGAGGCCTCAGAACTATTTTTTTCCAATTACAGATCACATCGAGGAAACAGCTAAAACTTGGAAATACACTTGCTAAACAAGCTGGCTTACATATACAGAGTTCAAGCTTGTAAGGCTCCTCTTTCTCAGCATTTGGCTTTTGCAAATACCTCACCTATAATTTCTTACTTTGGTTGCAATGACCCAACAATTAATCAACTTAAATCTCCTACATCATAGAAGATGTGATCTTGAAGGTCCCCAGAGTCCTAGTTTTAGTAGCTACACAATGTTGGGCAAATAAATTGAATAGACAGCATACTTTGTCTTCTGTATAGCTTATTTATAGCAAGGTGCATTTATGAATATTGTAATATTACTGTAGTCCACGCTCCAAGAAAGCCAAACTTACAAAACTCATGCTGAGGGTTCACTCAATACTTTAATTCTTAAACTAATAATATGCTCATCGCTGATAATGTGCTGCAAAACCGTTTCATTCCATTTTCACAACCACCTTACTAAGTAGGTATGATTATTTTAATTTTATAGATAAGTAAAATAAAGTTGAGAAACATTAGTAGTTAGCCCAAGCTCACTCAGCTAGTAAGAGGCAGAGATGGTACTCGATAATTATTTTTTAATGAATAAATGGATAGAATTATAAAGTTGCTTGAGAGCATCTTTCATTTTATCTGTCTCTAAAGCCTAATTGTCTGGCTGATACATTGTACCGACTCCCAGTAAACAACTTCCCTTTCATCTGCAAAAAAACAGCGGAGGACAAATTGTGATTTTAAGGGCACATTTCAAATTTTAAGGGCCCTTAGCATATGTGCTCTCATTAGATATTCAAAACTACCATGCAAAGGAGACTTAGTATCCCCAATATAGAAATGGAAAAGGTAGCTCACTGAAGTTTACATTTTGTCCAGACTTGCACAACTAGGAAATGAATTATATAAATAATAACTATATAATGATTATATTATTACAGCCAGCTCTTTAGTTCATCATTCTTAAATAAAAATAGAACCAAGAAACACCAAACATTTGAGGAAAAATTCTACAGTGGAAGAGAAAATAAAATGAATGGATACAATGAAGGAACTCAGAAGGAACACAAGGTGAAGAAGAATGTTCTAATTTTTAAAATTCTTCTATAGATTTCATCTGTAAACATCAGGATGCTTTTGGTTGGAATCCTTGTTTGTGCAGTCGGTGCCATCCCAGTCTGTATAATTGTGGAGAGGTCCTGGGCAGGATTCTGTAAAGTATCCTCTTTCCACACCAATGTTATGTAACCGCATGCTTTCTGCAAATTGGATCTCCAGGTTTCCAGATACTTTGCCACTGAAGAACATTACATTTTCTAATTGTGATTCTTTGTATATTTGCATCTATTACTTCCATATATTTATGGAAGCATTTATATTTATATTTATTTCTTCCTCATCTGATGTGACTTCTATGCTCACTGGAAGTTAGAAAATAAAGTGGAAAATTTGTCCTCGAAAATAGAACCAAGATTTTTAAGAAGGGAAAAAGGGAGAGGAAAGAAAAGATGAATTTTGGAGGTTGCGACTCACAGGAATTCCAGAAAGGAAAATGTATTAGAAATAATTATAAGAAATTATTCAAAAAAGTTTCCCACAAATGATAGGCATACATTTTCATATCGAAAGGATTCATTGACTCTCTAATAAATTGATGGAAGCAAAAACAACAACAAGATGCATCATCATAAAATTTTAAAACATTGGAGAAAAAGAAAAAATCCTAAAGGCTTCCAGTAAGAATAAACAAGTCAAGATCTAGAATCATAATAAAGTCATAAATCTCAATTAGAATAAAGAAACTCCAGAAAAAGGAAGATATGATTCAAAATTATGAGAGGAAAATAATTTCTAACTTAGAATTATACACCCAGATAAACATTAAAAGATATGCATGGATAAAATAAAGCTCTTTGAGGAACATATATGGTCTCAAAAAAATTGACCTACAATGCACTTTTTCTTGACAAGTTATTGGGAAGATAATATAAAGCAAGAAAGACCTGGAAGCCAAGAAGGGAAAGATTCAACCTTAAAGAGGGATGGGGAACTGTCAGGTGAAGTTTGCAGAGCAGCTGCAGGTAGGGGCATGTCTCCATTGGAGCAAAGGATCAAAAGGTATAGGAGGAAGGTTTTTAAGGAAACAAAGACCTGACAGATGACCTGATGTAGACCAGAGGTGAGCAAATCTAGCACCCTGTGTATTTTTGCAAATAAAGTTTTATTGGACCACAGCCACTCATTTACAGAGTTGAGTGTTTACAAGGGAGACCATTTGGCCCACGAAGTCTAAACTACAGTGCCTTCTGTATATGCTGGTTCTGTCCACATCTGAAGAGTCAACCAATTGTGAATAAACAATATTTGGAAAAAAATTGCACCTGTACTGAACTTGCAGTGTGTTTTTTTTCTTGTCATTATTCTTATCCATACAGTAAAACAACTATTTACATAGCATTTACATTATGTTAAGCATTGTAAGTAATCTAGAGATGATTTAAAGTATATGGAAGTATATGTGTAGGCTATTTGCAAATGCTATGCCATTTTATGTAAGGAACTTGAGCGTCTGCAGATTTTGGTACCCAGAGGGGTCCAGGAACCAATCCCCCACAGATACCAAGGCATGACTGTATTTACACACGCTGATTTTCTATATAGAAAGAATTTCCCTATGCCTGTACTAGGCTATTAAAAGAAATTGTATACTGTTGGAGAGATATTAATGATAGATATATGGAGAAACGAGAGAAAAAAAAACAGGATAATTATTGACTCCAGAGGAAACAAAAAGGTGAACAAAAAAGATACTAACTATAGATATTAATTTAACTACAAATTATGACATCTATAATGAAGAAGTGGTGTGTGGGTGTTTCTTGTGGGATGGGTATGTAAGGAAGCTGAAATCCTTATTTTTCACAGTAGGGGATTGAAAGGAAATGCCTTAAGTAGAAAAAAATGAAGAAAAAATAAAACAGTAAAGATGTTACCAGAAATATAGAGGTAAATTTCAGAAGAAAATGCTGGAAATGTTTGCCTTTGGAGAGCAAGAGTCGGGGGTAAGATTGGATAGGTCAGGGAAATCTGTTTTTAAATGCCTGGTAAGTGTCATTTGATATGTAAATCATGTGCATATATTATTTTGCTAAAAATAAAAATTAAAAGTGTAGCAAATGCTATTAGGGAATCATTAAGATGCTGAGCCTCAGTTATGGTGTATTCTTTGAGTCTTGGTATGTAATTTGTTTTAGAAAACATCTGCATTTGCAGGGCTCCTCTCCTAAACTCCAAAGGACAGAAAGCTCTGTGGAGGGCTTTAGGTGTGGATGGAATGATGCATTTAAGCTGAAGAATCCCGTGTTGACAGCAATCACTCCAAGGTAAGCTCCGCCATACACACGTTCTAACATATGGTAAATTTTCCATCTCTTATCTCTCGATATTAGTTTTCATCAGTAGAGTCCCCAAGGGGCCATCTTGCAGAAGGAGGATCTGCTGAAATGGGTCGGGGACTTGGTAGCTAGGAATCAATCCATTTTTTTTGTAAACCGGGGGAAAAGCACATGATTCAGCACTCCGTAAACAAGCAAAACAAATACAATTTCCCGTACTCTTTGAATATGAGGCAATTATTTAAATAACTTGTCATATTTTTATATTTTGAGAATATTGCATCTGTATTTTTTCTGTGTCTTTCTATGTTTGTGGTTTATGCAGCCAATATTCTTGATCGGAGAGCAGGATCATTCATTTTGGTTTATTTGGTTTTAAAAAATAAAAATGGCTATATTAAAGTATAAATAGATTAGTCTCATCATTGGTGAAAATTAGTCACCATCACCTGCCAGGTTTATCATTTTTTTTTTTTACAATGAGTCAAGTCAAAAGGAAATCAAACATATAGCCAGGGATCTTTCTTTGCAAAAAAGTTAAATTGAAAATGTGTGTCTGTAAACCTACACATGTATATGTCTATATATACACACATGTTCATATGTATGCACATAAGCACATATACATATGCATACCTAGACAGTGCATATATATATATATATATATATTATATATATATATATATGTATATATATGTGGTTTTAAGAAAAAAATCAATAAATGGCTTCTCTTAAGGTAATATGCTTCATGTCTTAATTTAATCTTTCTATAAGAAAATATTAAGTTTAACCAAAAGGTGAATGGATAGAAAAAATAAATTAGCATTTCTTCTTCTAAACTCCACACAAAGATGGTGTGGTGCTGCGTCCTTGGAGGACTTCCCTGCTGGCTTTTTTGTGCATGCCTGGACTCTGTTACTCTGGTTAACTACCTTTGTAGGACGACACACCGCCAGCCGTTGTGCCTGTGGCTCGCCAAGCGGCACAGTGCTGTTCACCATTGTTGCTCTTGCTTCTTATCTTGCTCCTCACTTCCAGAGGCCTCATCGGAAGCATTTAGTTTCCAGAGGGAGATGATTTGGATTTGTGATTTCTTCCAGATTAGCTTTTTTTTTTTTTTTTGGCAGAGTGATACAAAAAGATACCTTCAAGTATAATATCTCGTGCCCGCCTTCCCAGCATGGAGAGAAAGAGTTCATAAACCCGAGAAATCTTCACGCACTGTTTGGACTCCACTCAGAGACAACATCTATCCATCTATCTCCTCCTGTGTACAATGTGTACAGCATGCTACCAAGACTGTCTTTTTACTCAAATCAATAGCAGAGAACAAGAAGTACAACAGCTTTGTTTTTCTTTTCTCTCTCTCTTTTTGTTTTTTGTTCAAAATCCCTTAAGTCCTCTTTGTGCTTTGCTATCATTGTTCAGGGGCAAAAGGGAAGTGAACATGTCACATAACAACTGCTCCTGTAAAGGCATTATGGACTCGGAGGCTGGTGTTGAACAGTCAGCCAGACTTGGCGATGTTTGACTTGTCCCAGGAAGACCAGTTCAAAAGTGGGAGGAATGTATTTGCCAATAGAGTCTATGTTTTCAAATGTCCATTGTTTACTTAAACTTCATAGGCATACATTTAATGGAAGGCATAAAAAAGACATTTATGGAGCTCATTGAAAGCTGGTTTTCCGTAGCCTCTGCCACAGCAAACAAGCATATTAGTTATATTGGTGATCATGGTGCTTTATACACAGGACAGAGGATGACTGAACTCTAGGGTAAATAGCAGAAAATATTAAGCTTGCTGGAGACTTCGCTGTAAGTCCTGTTCACTGCTGTTGTGTAGAAGGAATCTCGGAGTCCTGTCTGAAGCTCTGAATATAACAGTATAATTGAACATTCCAGTTCAAACACTTGTTGATTCGATCAAGCTGTGGCCCTGACATTCTAATTAACCAACTATTTACTGGGTATGCATAGCAATGTGAAGATGGGTGATTGCACAGAAGACTGAAACAGATCTCTATTCTAATTTGTAAGTCCTGTGAACCTTGTAGCAATCAGGATATTCAAACAGTCGAAATAGTAGTTGTGTCCGCCCAGTTCAGGTATTTGGCCTTAACAACAGGTGTGCTTTTAAAATCTGGAAATGTAGAAGGGCAGCAGAACATGGAGAATGTAGCCCACATTTATGAAATGATCTAGGTCCACTTTACCAACAGGAGCTTAGATGCAAATGTTTTCCATAAAGTTCAGATTATACATAGTGTAGTCCATGTGGGCATCTTCCACATTGGAGAGTTGGTAAAATTCCGAGTCAAGGTGGAGAGAGAATGTGTGGTCCTGGTGCATGTCACAGGCTTGGTCTAAGCCACTTCTTGAGACATCCAGTTCTGCGTGACTCTGTTTTTAACCACTTTGCCTGCTCCCATGGTACACTCTGGACATTGTTAGAAAGCACACTTGCGAAAGCCAGTAAGATACCACTCTATGAGCAACTGCTCAGAGTAAAGTGCTTTCTGCCTCATTTACCCCAAACTCTGCAACGACATCTCCATTGCAATTGCTAGTTTTATTCTAGAGACTCCATGTAAAATAGAAAGAATAAAGAGAAAATGACTCATGAATACCTTCAAGTGCTAGGAATTCTTATTGCCCTTAGAATGAGAATACCATGTATTTTATTGTGACGCCCTATGACTCTGGTGCATTACACATATTCATCAAGTTTTTGGGGAATGAGTGAATGAATGTTTCTTAGAAGATGACTCACTTCCTTTTTGGCTGATTTCTCTTTCACTAAAACATCTACTATGATCTCCGTTGAGACTGAAGGCTCCATCCCAAGGATGCCTGCCTTCCTTGGGCCTCTACCATTTACCCATTCTATATCACTGCCTTTAGTTATTCATAAGCATTATGCTGAATAACTTGAGGCATTTGGCAAAAAGGTCTAAATCATGATCCTGGGAAGTCTTCAAGATATTTAGAATGTGTCAGGAAAGTAAACCTCACATAGCAAAGCAGTTAGTAAAGGTGACATTAGAGAAGGTCAAGAACCCAGGCCCTGGAACTCAAAGTACAATCAGTGAGGCTTGGGAAATTCAGGGGAGGCTATGTGCCACTGAGTGGGGAATGGATAGATGGGTAGGGTATAATAGTAGAAAGAAGGAAAAGCTATTTGATGTGGGAAATAGAATCAAAATGCCTGCCAAAAAACAGTATTGCTCAGTTACCCTTATGAAGACTTCTCTGACCTCCCCCCATCCAAGTTTCCCACCCTCCAAGTTGGATGAGATGTCCTAGTGTTTCCATGTTTTCTGTTCATGCTTCTAAGTTAGCACTGGCATGCCATATTCTCTCTCTTGACTTGGGTTCTTCACATTTGCATGCCCAGTGCGTCTGGCATAAGGTCAACAAAGTTTATTTTTGTATTTGTTATTTTGTATTAATTAATGTATTTGTTATTTTTGTAGCACTAGGAATTCAACCCTGGGCCTCACACATGCTACACAAGTGCTCTACCATTGAACTATATCCTCAGCTTTCAATATACCTTATGAGTGAATGAAAGACTGAACAATGAATGGGACATAAAAACAAAGGCCATGAGATGAGGTAAAAAATATGGACTTTAAGCTTCATGAATTCAAAGCCTACTTCCCACTGTGTATAGAGTGAAACAGAAAGGCCCATGGTTGACTGCAAGGATGTGGCGGATGTGATCCATCTCCCTCTCTAAACTCACTTCCTATCACTCTACCCATGCTCACTCCATTCCAGCCACAGTGGCCTAGATGTTTCTAGAACTTGCCAAGCATCCTCCCCACTTGGGACTTTTACATTTTGATTTTACTTATTTATTTTTTTCTGCACTGGGGATTGAACCCAGTGATTTATGCATGGTAGGCAAATGCTCTACCACTGAGCTACATCCCCAGATGACATTTCTAATTTTTATGCCGAGAATGTTCTTCTCCCAGATATCTGCATGACCTGCACTCTTGATTCATTCAATTCTGCACAAGACTCTCCTTACTAGAGTATTAGCATGCCCCCAATGTCCCGTTCTCTTTCCATGCTTTATGTTTGCTCCCGATTTGTCTGTTTATTGTATGTCTCATCCCATTAAAATGTAATATTTATAACAGCAGAGATTTACTGACTCCTTGAGTGTCTGGCACATAGTAGGCATTCAATAAATATTTCTTGAATGAACATATTAAAGAATAATACAGAAGTAGGGCTAGATCTGACAGGCAAAGTCTTGGGCATCTTGATGAAAATGATAGTTTGAAAGATCCGCCTTGCAGTGGCATGCAGAACAGAAGCTCCAAGAAACAGGATCGCTGATTGGAAGGCCTAATTCCAGCAGGCTGAGTCTGGGAGGGGGCTTTGGAACAAAAAGGGAGCACTTGTTCCACCTCCGCGGTGCCTACTGGTGGGTGGGATTCTTCTGACATTTCAGCTAGATTCCCTGCTCAACAATTTGCCAGCCTTCCAACAGTCCCTGGTTGTGAGGAGGTAGTTTCCTCTCCTCCAGGGTTTTTATGCATCGCAGAGCTACACAATTGTTCCATTAAATGCCTATCTCTAATCATGAAATTTGCATGCAGAAAGCACTTAGCTCATCTGGAAGGAGCTCTGAGGGCTAGAGTGAGCACTTAGCAGGTTAGGCAATCATGAGCTTAAAGAATTATGTTCAGTTGCACTAGGCAGATTTGAGTGCACTTCAGGAAAATAATTTAAATCTTCACCCTCAGACTAAGATATACCCTCCTTAAACCTCAGGCCTAGCAAGCATCTCAGATCTGAGGTTCCCTGGATGATAATAAGCTAATGCACCTGAAAGGTAGTGGAGAGGATAGGGAAGGAGGTGCTGAAAATGCCCTTTCTTGAACATTTCAGGTACCCGGAGCCAGCTCAATGCAGCCAGCCCTTCTGGAATTTTCCTTCTTAAGTTGAACACTGGGCTTAAAGAGGGATTGTAAGTCTGTTATACTCTAATGCCAGTTTGGTCTTAAAAACTGCTTTGTTTAAAGCCTGCTTAAAAGCAGTTCAGTGCAAGAAGATTATTCATTTGCTACGGGTACCTCACTGAATTTCCTTTTAAAAAGAGTCCTGGCTCAGCCTTCTGTGGGGTGCTGCTTTTTTTTTTTTTCACAAATAAAAGGCAACAGGAAAGGAAGGTGACTAGGTGAAAATGTGAAAAGTGCCCCTGGTGGCTTCTGCAGATGAGCTAGAAATGACGGGTGAACACTGAGTCTTAAAGTCACCCCAGGGGATTCCCTCTCAGATGGGAAGGAAACAGCAGGAGCCATCCTTTCTGATTTAGTCTTTGACAGGTGGCTGTTCTGAGAGTGGCCACACAGTGCTAAGTGCTGCGCTGGGGAAAGGATGGGTCAGAAGCCAAGAGGAAATGTGTGAGAGATGGAAATTGGGGAAATCTCTCAAAAGTCAATTTCATATTTAACTTTGCAACCATTTGAACCTTTGCTTTAGTAGTCATTTTTATGGAATGAATTAAAAGACTGAATTATAATGTGTTCCCTTACAGATATATTTTAGTTAAGAACTAATACAGTCTTGTGGACATAAACTTTGGGGATTTAACAATGGGGCTAACACACCTTAGCAGGTTGGAAAACAGATACTTACCACTCACTTTAAAAAAAATAAA